>MU621527.1:0-12046 GCA_025399215.1 Globomyces pollinis-pini | reverse complement strand
GCTGATGCCACTGCCGTTGGAAAAGCTTTGACTGATCTGTTTGTAAATAAGTGTTCCAAACCAGTACCATTGACTCCTGAAAGTCCAGCTGAATTCCAAGGATCTTGTTTGGCAAATGGATGTCCAGTTATTGATGCCGCTCAATGTCCTCCAGGATTCACCGCAGAAGGAGTCCAACCAGGTCAAGGTCAACAAGGTGTTATCCAAGGTGGTGCTCAAGGTGGTATGTATGGCCAACCTGGAGTTTATGGAGGAAAAGGACAACATAAAAAAGTTTTCAAATGTGTACTTCGTCAAGGTCACTCGTATGGTTCCTCTTATGGTGGTTCAAAGCCATACCAACACTCTTCTAACTCACTCCCACAAGGCCAACCATCATACGGTGGGCAAGCTCAACCAAAGCCAGCGTATGGAGAGCAATCCCAACCAAAACCTGCTTATGGTGGATCTTCTCACTCCAAACCTTATTAAATATAGTAGCGATAATAAATTCACATGTTTACAGAAATTCTGATTTTTTATAAACATTTTTTTAAATAGGAACTTTAAATTAACGTAAATGTAAAAATTAGTTACACGCGCTTTTGAAAACTCTAATGGAAGAAGCTTACGAAGGGAGATTAGCGATAATTATCATTTCAGCATGTGGAGTCATTTCAAACACTGTCCTATTGACTATGATTTTCAAATCACATGTATTAAGAAACTACGACAATTATTTCAGTATTGGTCAACTTATATCAGATTTACTGCTCTCAATTACTCTTTTCGTGTCATTCAGTCTTACATTAAAAGATTCATTATTTCTCCAAGACCATTCAAATTGCCAAATCAATGGGTTTCTCGTAAACTTTCTATCATTGGTTCCGCTGTTTTTCGCTTGCAGTATTCCCACTTCAGCATATCGTATTATTGTCAAAGGAAACTTGGCGTTGACATTTAACCAAACTATGCTGCGTATTGGGTTAATCTTGTTTTCATCTGTAGTTGTAGCTGCGATACCGATGATATGTGATATTCATTTTACAATTCAAGATAATCAGGGATATTGCTTCCACGATTTTCATAGCTCAAGTGTGAACCATAACTTATCCATTATTAGTACTGGCATTGCGTTTGGGTTACCAATAGTGGCAGTAGCATATGTCTATTATTCAATATGGAAGCAATTGCACAATACAATACATGCAGCCTCATTCATCCTCAATTACACTTTACAAATAACTGTTGCGCGTCGCGGATTGTTAGTCATTATGGTTTACTTGGTTGGGTATGCATTCCCACTCACATGCTGCATATACAAAGGTCTTACAAAAAATACAATGTCTTTATGGGTGGAAAATGTAATAATTTCACTTGTTACTGGTCATGCATGTGTCAATCCACTTGTCTATTACATGGCAGAACCAAGACTTCGACGTAGTAAATCGAATAGACAATTACGCAATAATCAAGTAGCACCGGCCAATCGACAGATTAATACAACTACTACTGATGACAAGGAACCTTTAGTTCACCCATTCTACAAAAAAGTTCGGCAGGTCCGTACCATACATGATATTTCGAACGATCTATCAAATAATTTATAACAATAAATCTAGCATTATGACTGTGGGAAATGCAAAAAAATATATTGTTTCAAACTAGAATGGCAACCTTGGCTTTTCTTGTTAAAACGCGACTGTCTAAGTTTCATTTTATGGATGAAGATGCATATAAAAGTAGATTAGCAGTGCTTATAATCTCCATATGTGGAGTCATATCAAACACCACAATATTGACAATGATATTCAAATCAAATGTATTAAGAAATTATGACAATTATTTCAGTATCGGTCAATTACTTTCAGATTTATCACTATCAGTTACTCTTGTTATATCATTCAGTTTTACATTAAATAATTCATTATTTCTCCAAGACCATTCAAATTGTCAAATCACTGGTTGGCTTTTAAACCTTTTGACATTGCTTCCATTGTTTTTTGCTTTCAACATCCCTACTTCAGCATACCGTATTATTGTGAAAGAAAAGCCAGCCTTGACATTTAATCAAACTATATTGCGAGTTGCGTTAATCTTGTTTTCGTCAATATTTGTGGCTTCCATACCAACAATGTTAGATATTGGTTTTGTTATTCAAGACAATCAGGGATATTGCTTACTTAATTATCATAGTTCAAGTGCAAGCCATAACTTATTGTTCATCACTACGGGGATCGCGTTTGGCTTACCATCAGTGGTAGTCGTATACGTCTATTATTCAATATGGAAGCGATTACATGATACAATGCGTCCAGCCTCATTCATTCTAAATCACACTTTACAAGCAACTGTTGCGCGTCGTGGTTTGCTGGTCTTTGTTGTTTACATGGTTGGGTACGCATTTCCTCTCGGGGGTAGCATATACAAGAGCCTTACAAAGAAGACATTGTCTTTATGGATTGAAAATATGATCGTTTCACTTGTTACTGGTCATGCATGTGTTAACCCACTTGTCTATTATATCGCAGAACCAAGACTTCGACGTAATATATCGAATAGGCAATTACGCAATAATAAAGTAGCACCGGCCAATCGACAGATTAATACCACCACTACTGATGACAAGGAACCTTTAGTTCACCCATTCAACAAAAAAGTTCGGCAGGTCCGTACCATACATGATATTTCGGACGATCTATCAAATAATTTATAACAATAAATCTAGCATTATGCATGTGGGAAATGCAAAAAATATATTGTTTCGAACTAAAATGGCAACCTTGGCTTTTTTTGTTAAAACGCGACTTTCTAAGTTTCATTTTATGGATGAAGATGCATATAAAAGTAGATTAGCAGTGCTTATAATCTCTATATGTGGAGTCATATCAAACACCACAATATTGACTATGATATTCAAATCAAATGTATTAAGAAACTATGACAATTATTTCAGTATCGGTCAATTACTTTCAGATTTATCACTATCAGTTACTGTTGTTATATCATTCAGTCTTACATTAAATAATTCAGTATTTCTCCAAAACCATTCAAATTGTCAAATCACTGGTTGGCTTTTAAACCTTTTGACATTGCTTCCATTGTTTTTCGCTCTCAACATCCCCACCTCAGCATATCGTATTATTGTGAAAGAAAAGCCAGCCTTGACATTTAATCAAACTATGTTGCGAATTGGGTTAATCCTATTTTCGTCAATACTTGTTGCTACGATACCAATAATGCTTCATATCGATTTCGCAATTCAAGATAATCAAGGATACTGCTTCCATGATTTTCATAGCGCAAGTGTGAACCGTAACTTATCAATTATCACCACTGGAATTGCGTTCGGAATACCATTAGTTGTAGTAGCATATGTCTACTATTCAATTTGGAAACGATTACACGAAACGATACATGCAGCATCATTCATGCTAAACTACACCTTGCAAATAATTGTTGCGCGTCGCGGCTTGCTAGTCTTCATAGTTTACATAATTGGATATGCTTTTCCAGTCACAGGTAGTGTGTACAAAAGTCTTTCAAACAAAACTTTACCTTTATGGATGGAGCATTTGATCGCTTCACTAGTTACTTGTCATGCATTTATTAACCCACTGGTGTATTATATTGCAGAACCAAGACTTCGGCGTAATATAGTGACTAGTCAAATACGCAATTATCAAGTGGCACCGGCCAATCCACCAGTTCATAAAGCTTCAAAAAATGAAAAGGAGTCTTTAGTGCATCCATTCTACATAAAGGTTCGGAAAGTCAATACTATAGAAGATATTTCGGACGATCGATCACGTAGTTCATGATTTATAACACTAAATGCATACCATTCATGTATGAAAATAAAAATATCATTCTTGTAAGAAAATGTAAAACAATATTTTGTTTTGAATTGAATTGGCAACATTAGTACTTTCTCGTATTTATATGTTTGGCTTGAAACGCGTCTTTTTAAGTTTCCTTTCATGAATGAAGAAGCGTATAGAGGCAGATTAGCGGTAGTTATTATCTCAATATGTGGAGTCATATCAAACACTACAATATTGATTATGATTTTCAAATCACATGTATTAAGAAACTACGACAATTATTTCAGCATTGGTCAACTAATATCAGATTTACTGCTTTCGATAACTCTTTTAGTGTCATTCAGTCTTACATTAAATAATTCAGTATTTCTCCAAAACCATTTAAATTGTCAAATCAATGGGTTTCTTGTAAACTTTCTATCACTAGTTCCATTGTTTTTTGCTCTCAACATCCCCACTTCAGCATATCGTATTATTGTGAAAGGAAAATCAGCATTGACATATAACCAAACTATACTGCGATGCTCTTCAATTGTATTTTCGTCTGTAGTTATGGCTTCCATACCAATCATGCTGGATATTCATTTTATAATTCAAGATAATCAGGGTTACTGCTTCCATGATTTTCAAAGCTCAAGTGTTCACCACAATTTATCGATAATCACTACTGGAATTGCATTCGGACTACCAACATTCTTAGTAGCATTTGTCTACTATTACATATGGAAACGATTAAACGACACAATATCACCAGTCTCATTCCAGTTGAATTACACTTTACAAATAACTGTTGCGCGCCGCGGTTTGCTGGTCTTTATTGTTTACATGGTTGGTTTTGCTTTTCCAGTCACTAGTTGCATATACAAAGGCCTCACAAAAAAACTATTGCCTTTATGGATGGAAAATATGATCATTTCACTCGTTGCTGTTCATTCATGTGTTAACCCTTTTGTCTATTATATCGCAGAACCAAGACTTCGACGTAATTTAGCTAATAATCATCTATGTAATAAGAAAGTTGCACCTGTCAATCGGGAGATTGATAAAACTTCCTTAGATGACAAGAAACCTTTAATTCATCCAATCTACAAAGAAGTTCGGCAGGTCCACACTGTATCAATAAAATAAACATCTTATGAGATACACTCTTATCAGTGTACCATTGCAAATTCTTGTAATTCGGTTGAGAAACATTATGTTGGTTTATTAAATATAAACATTACATTGCAGTGCTATGATAAGAAAGAATGATTTTTGTGTACCGTTTTTTCAGGCAGATTTTACTGGCCTCTTTTTATCTTGTCCGCGGCTATGGTAATATCCTTCATTTCTACTATCAACATTTGAAACAGTACAAATACTTAGTCGCCGTCCTTCTCAACCATTGTAATTGAAATATGTTAAAGATTGACAGAACACTAAAATGTTGGTATTCAAGAAATTTGCCAATCAACTTGATAAAAGAAAACATTACATGAATCATACTTGGAAGGAAAGCAGTCTTTTTTCTTTTGAACTAAACTGAAATACTTGTCAGAGTGAAAACGCGCTTTTTTATAAGTAATAATTATTCATGGATGAAGCATATACAGGCAGATTAGTTGCACTCATCATCGCAGCATGTGGAGTTATATCAAACACTACCGTATTAACTATGATTTTCAAATCAAATGTATTGAGAAACCATGAAAACTATTTCAGTATCGGTCAATTACTTTCAGATTTATCATTGTCATTTACTATAGTCTTAACACTCAGCCTTACGTTAAATAATTCACTATTTCTTCAAGAGCATACTAATTGTCAAATTATTGGTTTCCTTCTAAACTTTCTCGCATTGGTTCCATTGTTTTTCGCTCTCAACATCCCTACTTCAGCATATCGTATTATTGTCAAAGGAAAACCACCATTGAATTTCATTCAAACAATTTTGCGTACTGCTTTAATCATTTCCATTTCAGGGGTAGTAGCAATATTGCCAATAATACTGCATATTGATTTTGCTATTCAAGATAATCAGGGATATTGCTTTTATGACTTTTACAGTTCAAGTGTAAACCATAACATATCGATTATAGCTTCGGCAATTGCATTCGCATTACCAACAGTGGTGGTGGCCTATGTCTATTATTCAATATGGAAAAGATTACACAACACTATTCGTCCATTGTCTCTTCAGTTAAATTACACTTTACAAATAACAGTTGCACGTCGTGGTGCATTAGTCTATGTGGTATATATGATTGGTTATGCTTTTCCAATTACTTATAATTTGTATAAAGGTTTTACCAAGAAAAAATTACCAGTATGGATGGACAATACAACAATGGCACTAATTGCTGTTCATGCGTGTATTAATCCTATTGTATATTATTTAGCAGAACCTAGAGTACGGTGTAATAGAACAACCGATCGTTCAAATGCTCAAACGAAACAGAAGACTAAAACAAATAGTGGGAAGAATAAACAGCCACTGGTATTGCCATTCTACAAAAAAGCTAGAGAATTCCGCAGAGTGGAAGATATATCAGATGATAGCTCAAGTAATCTACAGCAATTAAAATAAAAACTGAAATACAAAATTATTGAACAGAGTTTTTTATTGGCAGACTATAGTTTGTTAGTCTATTCTCTTTGGAGTTTTTATCAAAGGAGGTAAACCATATGCACCACCACCATATGGATTTGGACCGCCTAACACTAGTTAAAAAATATGGGTATAACCTTCTCGATCAATCGTAATATCAACAACTTTGAAATGGTGCTTTCGCTTATCAATTGTCTTTTGGTAAATCCCTTTTGTAATTGGTACTCCAGAATTCCGTAGTCCCGACAAAAAGTGCGTTGTACGAGGCACTGATGTATAGCTTGACTTTTTAGTCTGTGTATTTTGTGTCCTATATCTGTTAATTAAGTCCACAATACTTTGGTTCATAGTGCTGAGTTTCACTATCTCTTCGGAAATGAGATGCATTTGTTTGTGTCGAATGTGTCAGTTTATCCTTTAGATTCACGAGCATCAATGCTTGTCGCCTTAAATCCCATTCATTCCAACTGTAATTTGGTTTGATGTCATAGTCTGTTATATGTGTATCCACTTGACATCCCACTTCAGACACAATAGGAATTTGTCCTAATAATTTTTGTCTTGTGTATGATTGCGCCTAATGAATTAGAATTAATGGTACAGAAAACCTTTTCCAATGTGTCGACAGTAGGAAAGAATTTGTATAAATGCAACAATTGCACATAGTACGGTTCTCTCTTTGACAACAAGATGACTTTTTCAACAAACCTAGACATGTATCAATTTTTAAACAGTTTACATATCAGGAGATCTAGCAAACTCAACTGCGTAAGCCACTGTTGCAAACGCAAACAATCGATCCTTGTAACGAATCATCCCAATATTTTTATCACCGGGTACAACCAATCCATTACATTCGACCAAAGAGTATGGGCAGAAACCCTAAAAAAGAATAAATTTGTTTGAAAGTTAATACCCCAAATTCGACTGGTAATTTATAATATTGAGTAGTATTCCCCGGATGAACCACTTCAACATTTTTATTGATCATTCCCAATGCGGTCATAGTTCCTGTTGCTAACTGAATCACTTGATGCTCTATATATTTAATATACTACACACAAAAAGTACCATCCATTATCTCAGGATCAATATCAGTTTTGTATTTGTCCGACAAAGAATCGATCAATTGTGGAATTTCAATAATCATATTCTAAAATTAATGATTAATATCCTTTACGTTTGCAAATTTTATCAATGTCTCCATGATACCACGTCTGAATGCTAATAGAAACAATTCATCAGTCCATGAGAACCAGTAATTAGCCAATGAAATGAATAGTGGCTAATAATTGTTAACTTATAACTAGTTACGTAAACTTGATCAACAGGGACAGCCGTTTTAGATTTACATGAAAATTTCAAATCTGACATTGTAGAATCATATTTTTTCGTTAAAGACTCCAGTAATTGCTTAGAATTATCAACTTGATCCTGAATGGGTGAGTAAGCAGCTTAAAATTACTTGTAGTGCATCCAAATAGATAAGATATTGTCTTTTAAAAATCAAACCAATGCGAATCTTTTCTTGAAGTTCTGGGGACACTTCAGAATTTTTTGTGTATTTTGCATAATCTAATATTGCTAATATAATTCAAGTACGGTTATAATTAAATACCTTTGAATTGTTGAATATCTTGCTCTGTAGTGCGCATTTGATCACGTAAGAGCAGACTCAATTCTCTCCATTCCATGTTGCAGTAGTCCGGTACTAGTATTTATAAAGATCAATATTACGTTGCTCGATAGTTTCACCACCTTTTTCAAGATGTTTGTTGAACAGTCTGATTCCAGTAACTAAATTGGTCAAACCGGTGAGTTGATTTTCTTTTTCAGATCTTGTTAGTGAAATAAATGTGGATAGTTCACTGTTTGGAAATACTGATTCTAATGCCGCTAAAAATCTCAGCTTAACCCAAATAATACCAGTAGCTTCGCGAATAACACCCAAGTCCAGATGATTACCCACATTGCTTTTTAATAAAATATATGAGACTATTTTTCTATTCAATGCTATAATATATAAGACAAATCCATGTTACATTCAAATACAGACATATTCTTCGACTTGACATCTAGGCATTAGCGCAAAATAGACCCAACCAAAAATCTCCCTTATCAATGATGAGCATTGTTCTATTCGAACATTCTTTTCTTTCTTTAAAAAGTCAACTTAACTTGTTACTGGAGACAACATTTCTTACCTTGAGAAGGAAAATCAGAATCGAAATAAACCTGAGTTCTAATGATATTCATTCCGGGATTATCCATCGATATGATTTTATGAATGCAAATCTAAATAGTCAACCTAGAAATTCTAACCGAAATCAGACGATCTACTTCCGTTTGTGGCATTTCTTTATCTATCTGAAATCTATTGGTAGGATCCAACACAACAGCCTTTTGATGAGATTAACATGTAATTTTACTCGAATCATAAATGCTGCCAACGTATCTGTAACTTCTGGCAACTTCAAATGCGAGTGAATTCCACTCGCAAACAATCTGCTAACTCCTCCTGGAATGCTTGTAAGTGGATTGTCAATAGTTGGCGTAACATCATTCTTTATTGGAAGCTTAAAATCAATATTATGATTTTCCAATATCACTTCATTTTCTTTCTTTGTCTTTCGAAAATACTCTGTAGAAGCTGATACTATTTTCCTTATTATCTGTCTTACAATATCTTCTGATGACATTGGAAGAATTTAGTCGTTTGTGACGCGTTAGGAAAGACAATGGTGAATTTGCTTTACTTTTTTAGTACAATAATCAACTACTATAGTCATCTACAAACACTTCTTTAATGATCATTATTCAGTTGATATATTTACAGTATTAATGAACTATTATGTTATTTTTGCAAATGCAATTTCTTTTGGTCCAAAAATAAGTTCCACTTCACAATCACATCCACTTCCTATAGATGGTCGAATAGAATTGATTTCCAAATTGTTCAAGATAAACTCTCGTTGATACCGTTTTTGTAGAAACGTGAAATAGAAATGAAAATTGGTGTTTGTTGACTGTGAATCAACAATTGTATAATACCCAATTCCTATTGTATCACCTTCAAATAGTTCAATTTCAGGGAATGGTACGGACTCTCCAGAAATCTTGACTGTACTATCTTGACAATGGAATGCGATGGATTGATCACATAAGCCGGGTAGTCGAAATGGAGGGTATGATCCAGTAACAAAACCTATTGCTAGATTTGGGTTGTTCATTGGTAGTTTTTTGATCTTTACTTGATAAAAGCATTCAAATTTTGATTCATTTTGGTGGATGGAATTGAAGGAAGGAGGTGGTAGTTGAGAGGTATCAAGTTTATAGTTACTAATATGGCAATCTAACAACCTTGGCATTAATGCAGCATTGCACTCCATGTTACACTCTACATTTGTATTCAACTTAATTAACTGCGTTCCAGTTTCGTGTGTCATTTTTCCAATTTCAACTGAGGGATGGAAGGGACCAAAAGCGTTCAATCGGAACAGATTGCGAGGAGGAATCATCGAGACCTCTTTTATCGGTGCTGATAAAATACGAGTGCCAGGTGGATAATGAGTGTAATACTCTACCATTTTCAAATCCAGGTTTTGGTTGTATAGTTCCAGTTTATCTCTGTGTGAGCCATCAGATACCTCTTCCAGCTGCACTAAACGCAATATCAAACCGATCAGCGCAACACCAAAAAAGAATCCAATGATGCTGACAACATAAACATAACGATTTGCTGATATCGGGGAGCATCGGTTATTAACACAATTTAAGCCGGCTGGGAAAGTTTTAGTAGCAATCAATTTTGCTTGTGTAGTTGTTGGAAGGTTTTTTAAGACATAAGGTGGACAAACTTCAAATCGAAGAGATTGACTTGCAGAATAGATAACGGGATTATCATCTGATTGAAAAGTGGCCCATTCCATGTTGTTCAACACTGTGCTAGCAGTTGGATTGGATCTAACGGTTATAAGCAAGCTTTCATTGCCAATGACTGTGGAAGATATTCCTTCAATTTGCGTGGAATGAAATTTGACATTTTTTCCGGTCACTCTTACATTTGAATTGAATATAGATGTGAATGAATTGGTCAATATGGTAGAAGAAGAAGGAGATAAAAGAGAACCAGCAAATTCCACATTTTTGGTTGAGTTGATTAGATTTACATACGCCAAATCGGATTGTAGAATGAGCGTCATCAGATTTGATATTTCTTTATCCATATTTGATCCATCTGTGAGTAATCGAGAAAGTTCATTCACATTGTCAAATGTCTTTGAAATATTCTTGGGGGAAAATTCAACTTTTATAGTATCTGATATAGTCATATTTCCAATGAATGATGCGCTTCCTTTATTTTGAAATTTTGTGGTTTCCAGTGGAAAGAGTTTGATGCATTTAATTGTTTGGTTATTAGTATTGACCAAGTTAGCAATATCATCCAGGTTTTTGAGATACGATTGATTAACTTCCTTCAAGTTAAATAAATAAAACTCTCCGTTCGCGTTTCGTATCGTACTTAATTCATATGGTGTCGTTGGTATGGACATACTAAATAGTAGTGTTAAGTTGTAGTAAACTATCAACCAGAATAGATAAAACATTTAGATATCTTTCAAAATCATGTTGCTTTTATATTGCTTTGTGTGATTGGTAGGTTTCTTAAGGCTCAAATGCTTGGCAATTTGAATTCCATGTAATCAATGAACGCAACTGGGGCGACACTGTCAGGTTATATTGGAGATCATAAATTGTTAAAACAAACTCATTTATGTTACTTATATTAATGGATCTGAGTTGCTACAATGTGTTAATACTATATTTTAGATTGTATACAATTGGGCTTGTACACAGCCATCGCTTTATGCATACAAAACGTTTCAAATCCGATTGCCCATGGATGGAATCATTGGGTATTTGTCTGACCATTGAATAAGAACACAACAGGGTTAGTGTTGTGTAAAGTGCTACACGAAAAGTAACAGTGACTTAAACTACCATAAAGTGTATTCAATCGGTTGGCGTTTCTTGAATTGGCAATAATATTTAGCGCAGAGTCTATTTGATCTGCTGATGTATAATAACTTCATACTTATGAAAATTGTCCTCTAAAATCTACAGCTGGACTTTGAAATGATAACCTCAACAATTAAATACTGCAAATCCAAATTAAATCTCGTTCCAAATTATTTCACAAGTTTTATAACCATTCCGTTTGGTATAATCTGAACCATTAACAACTAAATGTGTTTAAATACAAAACGCGTTTATTAGCTTTTGGTACATCAATTGCGAGTTACAATTACTTGTGTCCATATCCTCCTCGGTTTCCACCGTAACTTCCCCTATTTCCACCGTGACCACCTTGGTATCCACCTCCACCGCCTTGATGGCCACCGCTTCCTCTTCCACCACCTCCTTGTCGTATAGTACATTTAAGTACTCTACGAACTTCACCTCTACCATTTCCGCCATTCTGTACTCCACCATTTTGGCCCCCTTGTTGACCACCCTGAGGTTGAGCACCTTGCCCACCTTGAACACCATCTGGAGTAAATCCTGGAGGACATTGGGCGGCATCAATAACTGGACATCCATTTGCCAAACAAGATCCTTGGAATTCAGCTGGACTTTCAGGAGTCAATGGTACTGG
>MU621526.1:0-12120 GCA_025399215.1 Globomyces pollinis-pini | reverse complement strand
TACTAGACTTTAATGTTATGGTAAACACCGTTACGATGCAAACGAAGTTGATTGATTTTGGGTCTTGTATTTCAACTAAAGCTGTTGATCCACCATTCAATGGATCTGAGTATTACGGACCTCCTGAAGCAATCGGAGGTGATCCATTTGATGTTTCAAAATCGGAGAGCTACTCTTTCGGTATGCTTGCATTTTCAATCTTTTATGGAGCCAAGCTTCCATTTGCATTTAATTTACCGGCTTCAGAGAGAGATATTGGCAAGAGCATGGAAGAGTTCGAGGCAATACTAAATGAGGAGAGACCATTTCATATCTCCCCAAATGCGAAACTACTTATCAAGACTCTAATGGAGGTAGATGTGAACATTCGTCCCGCGTTTGATGGCATTACGCAATTGAAATGCTTCAACAGTGAGGATTCAGATTTAACGCTGTTACCAGAACCAGTATTGCCTACAGAAGGAAGAAAAGGTGTTGAAGAGGGCAGTTCTCGAAGCGTTTTTGGAAGATATTGGGATAATTGCCGAGCAATGATTAGATCCATCAGTTGTTTTAGTAGAAATCGAGACTAGTTACGAATAAAAATTCTTGACATCAAATTGATTGATTATTTCATTCTACTTAATGTGGTCTGGCAAATCTTTACTATTCTTTCATTATTTCTAGACATGTGTAATCAAGGCAGGATCTAAAATTCAGTCAAATTTACACGTTTCTTCCGAGACTACATGTATTTTAGATACGCAAAAGTTTATCCACCTAAATATAAAGTTTTTGTTGTCGTGCGAAGAATAAATACAAACCGACTGGTCAGTGGGAAAATACAACACACATATATAAACGATTTCCTTCATTCTATTACAACGTATTTATGATGACTTACCATCTCAGTGCTATTACAAGAAATGTGAACGCGAATACGTTGATCTTTAAATAATGAAGTCATCAATTTCATGAAGAAAATGAATCCCTACTAAAAGAACGTAAAGAAAATGAGTATAATAAAACATTGATAGTTTATTGAATCTTCTTTTTGCCATGGCAAACGGTTTTGATATCCTTGAGGGCTTGAGACATAGCATCATGAGTTTCCTTGACCAAATCATTCACAGACTTTGATTCATCAGTACTGTCAATGGGTGGTAACACTGGAATTAGATGGATAGTTGTACCTTTGACTTGTATAGTGGCATCATTGAATAGTTTTCGTTTTTCATCGTACGCTACTTGTTATTTTTATATTCGTACCTATGAATGAATGAATGAATATGAATCTATTTACCTAAGAGAAAATAAGCAAGTGTAAAAACAAACCTGGATAATAAGTAGAAGAAACAATTGGAACGATAGGGTATCCGAACTGTTTAGCCAAATGAAATGCGCCTTTTTTGAACGGCAGGAGTGTATTATCAATTTGGTGGGAACGAGTTCCTTCAGGGAAAATAAAGAAATTCAAATCATCTTTTTTCATTCTATTTCCTACCTATTTGTTAGTTAGTCGTGTTGATATAATTGGGAGTATTAATAATAGAGAAAAGATATGAACACTTGAAAGAATCGTAAAGTGAATTATCATCATTGGTGATCTTTAAGCATATGCCCAAACGAAATCTGTATCAATAACCAAAAGCTTTTAGCATTTGTGAATGCTCATAGTAACTGAAACACTTTAGTGCTTATTCCTGGTTGATATGCATACAAAATCAAATTTGGTCTTATAAAATACAAAAACTCTTTCAGAACACATTTGAAGTGATTGTGCATTGATGAGATAAAGATGATTTGTAGTTACCTGAGTCATTGCGTCGATAGCATTTTTCCTGTTCTGACGATCAATAAAGATATTACTTCCTAAAAAAAGATAAGAGAGGAAGACAAACCAGCCCAGAGAACTTGACCCATAATTGGAATATATTTAATTTCTTTTTTTCCACTGATGACAGTGCGAGATGGCCATACTGTTGAGATCACCATGAGGTCGAGAGTAGATTGGTGGTTGGCAACATAAATGCAAGGTTTTCCTGGAGTATGTTCCAAATAATCGTGACCGGACACCTAAAGTGAGGGATATTAGATATACCTAAGGTAAGTCATAAGAAGATCAAACGATTTCGGCTTGAATTCCGGTAAAGAGAGGACAGAAGAGTCTGAAAAAGTAAGCGTTGATTGCATTGACGTAGAAACGTTGCTGTAATGGGACGAGGATGAGAGAGGCAAGACAAGCCAAGACACCTTAGAGTTAAAGGTCGGATAGATTACCTGTTATTGTTAGAGGTATGAATAGTTAACCAGCGATTGCAATTGAAGCAACTAGCCCAAGAGTTCTTAATACGTATCTGAGTAGAGGAGAACGTTTAGAGGCCGTTTGAAGTATAAAGAAGAGTAGGGCTAATTTTGATAGAGTTGAAAGCATGAGATTATTTTTGTATTTTAGTAAGTAATTTAGTGATTGATAGTAATATTTTAGCAAGTATTTAATGCAGTAATTGATTGAATGATTTTGTTGATAGTTGGTGAGTATGGTGATCCAAGTGCAACTAATTTCCCACTTTTGTAACGTGACGGTTGAACCTAATCACGTGACTAGAATTGGAAACCCTAACCCTACTCTCATTTAACTATCATTCAAACTACCACCAAAAAACTATAATCAAAAAACTAAAGAATCAATTACCTATTACCAAATTCATTCAATCACAAAGTATCCTAATCTCTTATTATAAATGACATCTCTTGTTACCGATCTGGCTGGTAGAGCTTTATGGCCTGTAGTATCAGCTGTTAATGCGGTGGGATCATTTTATGGTGAAATAAACCCTGCTACCCTCTCTGGTGCTATAGAGTATTCATTACCAATCAATAATAATTAGGTATCTAATTTTAATCAATTAACCAATAGGTATAAACCACTATTTACTTACCAATAGGTATATATCACCACTTATTACTAATAGCTAGTATCGTTGTCGTAAAACAACCAAATGGTGATTTGATGGCCTCTCCCTTTCACGTTCGTTTTGGAAAACTTAAACTACTCAGACCTTCTGATAAAATTGTAATGTTTCTCTTTATTACCTCTCAATTAATGTTACCACCAATGCGACTAATATTACCGGAACGACTATCACTACTACTCAAAAAGATGATCTTTAATGGTTTAGGTCGAACTTTCAGTAAACAACAACCCTGTGGATATCGTCATGAAGGTTGGTGATCAGGGAGAAGCGTTCTTTGTCGTAGAAGCTGATAATCCCGCCTCCGAATACGCTACTTCTCCCATTTTACATCCATCTCTTACACCTACAGATGATAATGTATTGTTTTGGTTCTCATTTTAGGCTCTCTCACAATTTCAATTAAACCCACAGCTGCCAGAATCTAATGTAACTAACACGCATATACTGTCCAAACACAAAGTGTTGGTATCTCTTAAACTCCTCTTCTAACCATGCTCTTATAATCTTTATTTTATTTTCCTTAACTACTGTCTTTTTGTACAGGATGCCTTTTTGTATTTTTATTTCTCGCTCCAATCACCACATATCCCCCAGTAATCATTAACGATAGGATAAAGCAAGCACTGCATTGTCAACCATGAATAGCGGTACCAACACTCACTAATCATTCAGATTTCGCACAGATGCAACTTAACAACACAAATCTTGATTCGGATTTTTCAAACATTCCTACATCTGCTCGTATTCAACGTGATTTCTTGGCTCCTCTCATAAACAATAACAACAATACTGGATTAGCTCAGGATAATAATTCACTTGGCGTTGAACTTGGGAGTGGGCTTGGCTCAACCGTTATTGAAAACGTATACAGCAACAATGAGCTTGATAATCAGAAGTCTGGAACGATTAAAACCAACGCCGTCACTGCAGATAATGAAAGTACGCATACTCTTTCAATTCATAAAACCGATATTCAGAATGCGCTACATGATGCTCCTACATCACAACTTAACACCATCCTATCCTCACAAACCACAAAAATACAACCATCATTGCTTTTAGATGGTGTTGACTCCAATAACCAGGATAAAACTACCAAACCGACTGATATAACATTGATGAATCAAATGCACACCAATGATATCCCACCAATAAACCCAATGGATAATCCGGATTATTTCGATGCGTCATTAGCAACCCTTGATTTACATACCAAATTACCACCCAACAGTCCGCCTTGGAGTTGGAGTTGGGGAGGTCTCCCGGAACGACAGTCTCAAAATGTTAACCAAAAGGCGCCCAATCTTGGTATTGCATAACCACTAACACACAGGTGATTCAAATATCTATTAACTGTTAGGTATGTGAAGTATTAATTGACGTTGTATAGGAAAACGTGTTAGTACGCCAGCTTTATCATACCATGCCAAACCTACCATATCGGTCGTCACTGGTACAATGACACCAATAACTCATATTCAGGTGCGGATCAACCACTTATCCAAGGCTCGATCTCCCCTGATGAAAAAGTTAACAAGTATTTATCAACACTGCAACCCAACGCCAACCGCATCGCCATTGACCAAGAGCTGAATCCTGATATATGTCAGGAAATCCTTGGAAATGGACTTCGAGAAGAAACGGAAATTTTGGTGTCGCAATGTGGACCCTTGTCTGATCTACAAAAGTTGTCCCCAAAGGTATCAAATGTTGACCAGAGTTGATAGTAGGACGCTGATGATCGATTTGAAGCACAGCAGATTGATTTCGAGACCTTTTGCGATAGGCCCGATATCCTCTATAAATCAACCACAATCTACAAAATTAATGGCTAGTAATACTATTTAACTCATTGTAGCCTTCACACTTGGGAAACTGCATGTCCGATTATCCTATCGCAAATCCTGTTTCGGCGGTCACTCTCGACTCAGGGATTAATGGATATTCTGAGCACCCCGAAATCCACCTCTTGGTCTTGGTGGGGTTCAAGGTCTACCTCTCCCACTCGTACGCTGAGGCCAAAAGCGTCTGAGCCTAACTTCCATACTCCTCCACCTGCAACACCATTGGTGAGTCCAAAACGGGCGATGAGTCCTGCAGCTCGACGACCGGGTTATGCCAAATCGCTGCGGATGAACTCCACTCAGCTGGTACGTTATATTTGTTTACGGTTAGAAAGCGTTGAATTTGAAGAAAGGTGTGAATACGATTCAAGTGATTTTATATTTTTAATATGGTAGTTTTCTGTGAATTCTGGGTTTCAAGGTAAAGCTATATCCAGTGCCAAGATTTATCTCTGGGACCATGATACCAAGATTGTCATATCCGACGTCGATGGAACTATCACCAAGTAACTTTGCCTTTTTTAACCATAGGTCTGATGTTCTTGGTCACGTCTTTACTATGGTAGATAATCCAACTGACTGTAGGTGGGCAAAGATTGGACACATGCAGGTGTAGCTAATTTCTATACAAATATTGCAAATAATGGGTACCATTTCTTGTACTTGACTTCGCGTGCTATTGGACAGGCTGGCTATACGCGAGAATATCTAGCTAAAGTTGAGCAAGATCAGTATCAATTGCCTGAAGGACCTATACTGTTATCACCCGACCGACTCATGCAAGGTTGATTTGTTATTTATTCACCATTAGCATTCACTCGAGAAGTTATTCAACGTAAACCTCAGGAATTCAAAATGCAATGTCTGCGAGATATTGGACGTTTATTTGGAGAAACCAATCCATTCTATGCTGGCTTTGGCAATCGAATCACTGTAATCAATTGCATCTAACCCCTTAGGATGCCATGTCGTACCGTAGTGTTGTAAGAGTTTTTGTCTTTGATGTGTAATACTTTAGAATGTTCCATCCAGTCGAATCTTCACAATCGATCCTAGTGGTGATATCAAACTTGAATTGTTGGCCGATTACAAATCAACCTATACTAAGCTCAATGAAACTGTTGATCAATTATTCCGTAATTTTAATCATTATCTTATTATGAATAGCACCTACAACAGTATTGGAACCAGAGTATAATGATTTTTCGTATTGGAAACCTGCATTGCCACCTGTGGTGATTGATGTTGAGAGTGATGATGAATCGGAGTCTTCTGGAAGCTCGGATGAAATTGATCCACTTGGACGTGTTGTTTTTCAACCTTAATCTTGTGTTTATGAAATTACTATTGAATTTACATATCTTTACTCCCAATAAACTGTTACTTTTTTAAGAAGGATTGTTTTGATTCAATAGACTGTTTAAAATAACTGAGAACTGGTTTATCTATACGAAATGTACTAACAACTTTTACGCGACTTGATCTGTGAAGATATTCATTTACTAACTCCAATAATGCCCTTTCCTTCTATCCAAGAATCAGTTTAAACTCAAATATATTCGTTCCCAATTCAGTCCATTTTTAATCAAATAAGTGTTTCAGACAAGCCTGTCCTACCACCTGAAGCAAATGAGTCATTTCTTGACAAACTTATAAAACATGTCAGATTGAATTATGAAACTTTAATAATCAAATGCCAGTATCTATTAAAGTCAACGTTCCTTCCAACAAAACCACGGTAACGGTAAATGGAAAACAAATGACAAAAAACAAAATGAAAAGTAAAAGTTTTGGGACTTGGACTAGTCCAATTCAAACCAATGATATGCTTAGACCAAAAACTTTATTTTCTACAAGGTTGATTGTTGATAACGTTACTGGTCACTGGTACATTAGACATATCGATCCAAAAAAAGTTAAATCTTTATTGAAAGTCACAGCAGAATCCATTACGAATTCTGTACCATTCATAACGAATCAAGATGATTTCGTACCTCCTCGAATGTTTGCGGTTAATGATGGTATCATCGTATACCAAGATCCTAAAGATAATAATGTCTATACTTACAAGAACAATGAACATCAATTAGTTGCGGAATTTGAACTTGGAGCAGAACAAATTGAATTTCATCCCGATGGTAAACATGTCTTGGTGTTACTAGCAAATGACTTTCCAGGACCTTATGTCGCAAATTATATCAATCTAGAATCTGGTCATGTTGAAGTATGGCTAGATGGTTATACTTTTGAAGCTTTTTCTTTCTCACCTGATGGATCTTACGTATCTTGGGTTTACCAAGAACACTTTGGAAAGAAAAAACATATCTGTGTTGGAAGAATTGAAGGATTGAAATTGACTGACGTTATACGGGTTAATGAAATTCCGGAACTGTGCAGTGGACCAGTACAATGGCACGGTCTAAACACATTCTGTTACATTGGAGAGTGTGGAAATTATCGACAAATCAAGACTTTTGATATTGATACTAAAGTATCAAAACAAGTTTCATCAGTCAATGGGGATTGCTTGCCTGTGGATGATGAAGATTCTAGATCATATCTGTCATTGTTATCTAATGAATTATACTTTGTGTACAATGATGCCGGTAAGGAAACTATTGGAAAGATTGACTTGAACACAAATGAATACACTAAAGTTACTGAAATATTCTGTGATATTGTTGGGATAAGAGTGGTCCAATTTGGAGATCGAGCTATATTGGCACTGAGAGCATCTCAATTTGATAAACCTGTAAGCTTGTTTGGGTTGGATTTGTCTACAAAAGAGGTATTACAATTTGCGACTTCTTATGATGTTCAAGACTTGAAAGGATATATTTCAGAACATCAATATTTCACTTTCCCAACAAGAGATGGATCAAGTTCATATCTGTACTACTACCCACCAACGAATCCTGATTATACTGGTTTGGATGGTGAATTACCACCTTGTATTGTTTATTGTCATGGAGGCCCTGATTATTTCGAAAGATGTGGATTTAATTGGGAGATACAGTACGTAACATCTCGAGGTTTCGCCTATGCTATAGTCAATTATGGTGGTTCACCATCATTTGGTAAAAATCATTTTCGACGCCTTATAAGTAAAGTTGGGGTGGTTGATGTTGCAGATACGTGTGATGCAGCAAAGTACTTGGCGTCTATTGGGTTGGTTGATCGTGAGCGATTGCTGGTGGAAGGGATTTCTGCAGGTGGTTATATAACAAATTGTTGTCTTATGTTTGAACCGGATGTTTTCAAAGCTGGATGTTCATCTTGTGGTCCCTCAGATCTGAACATAACGGTGAAAAATTATAATTACAATATAGTAGATGATGATGGGTGGCCGTTATTTGTTGACTTGTATGGTGGAAAGCCTGAAGATATTCCAGAAGTGTACTACAACAGATCTCCATTGAATTTCACAGAAAATTTTAAAGGATCGTTGCTGTTGACACATGCTAGAGATGATGAAAATGTAGTGTATGAACACACCCAAGCTTTGTATGATCGATTGAAGGAGTCTGGTAAATCGGTTGAATTAATACCATTTGCTACTGGTGGACATCAATTTTTTGAGATTCCTAAAATGCAGGCAGCTATTTTTGAACGAAAGATCCCTTTTTACCTCGAATCTATTACACCGAAATAAATAAGTTTAGATTGATATATATTTTATTATTCATATGTTATTCTTCTTGACTTGGTTACGATTTAGTGCTGTTAAATTTTCCATTATGTGCTTCGTTTTTGGGTCAGTGGAAAAGATATGTCTAGTCTTGTTTGATTTGATCTTATAAAATTATTAATTGAGCTTGTTGTTGGGTTTGGCACTGTATGCCGTGTTATGTAGGATTCTGTCCAACTTGGATTTATCAAGACGTTTTATCAGCAAACATACCGTTTGTTAGTGGTTCAGTTGAGTCTGTCATGTTATTGTATACTTGGTTGGATGATACATTTTGATCTGATGCTAAGGAATTATTTGGCGCCATTGGACCTAAATCTTGTGTGGTGTGAACTTTCACGTTGCTGTCTCCCCCTTGACCAAAACCGTAACTTTGTGCCATATCATTATAGCTGGATATTTGACCAAAATTCGTGTCATTTTCGCTAAGTCTTTGACCCAATCCGAGACTATTTCCACTATCTATTTGACCGAAATCGCGACTGAGTGACATATCCATATCAAAATCCATTTCATAATCACCAACCGACATTGACTGACTAGGTTGAATAGCCAATTGATTCAACTTATCAAATCCATCACTGTCCATTTGACATATCTCTTCAATAACCATCGACGGATTTGAATTCGGATCTTGAAGAGTTTCACTTCGCGATGATGTATGTATTGGAAACTTCATTTTTTGGAATAGATAATGTATACCAAGTGCGAACCAACCACCTATCGAAGTACCTAAGAATACATCACAGTAAAGGAAAATTTGAAGCCATATCGCGTCATTCATGTAATTCTCGAAATTGAGGTCTTCAGGATGTAAGTACGGACGAATAGACATATAAGCAGGTGTGGGTAAATACGAAATTAATATAGAAACAAGCAAGATGTATGAGTATCTTGCGATCAGAAAACTGCCTTTATACTTTCCATTTTCATCTATTTCTATCCCTAACTCTTGACGTTCAAGTCGTAGTCGATACCAAGTTCGAAAACAACAATAAATCGATCCAGGTAAAATACCAAATATAAATAATCCATTAGCCAATAGTATTATAGCTTGAACACTAAATTTAGAATATTTGTGAAAGTTTACGTTGGATTATCTATTAGTATTACCAACTGCAATAAAGAATAACAGGATGCCAATGAAATAACTATTTGAAAATCAATTTGTTCTATGGATCCGTTATGTCCTACCAAATACCATGGTATACCCATTAGCACACACACAATCATCAATGGAAAACATTCCAGTGCTGTTGAGATTCCATATCCTATTCGTACTGTCATTGGACAATTTAACTTAAGTAAAGATAGTCTACAATCTTCATTCACAAATGCAAACGATAGAATCTCATATATGAATTGATACCCTTTTTCCTGAATCAAACTTAAATTTTTGGTTACCAGCTGCGATTATCCATCCAATACACATATATTTCATCAGTTTTCTATACACATTATTTGGTAGTTTGTTATTCTAGAATTAATTGCGTTGTGTTACTCTTAATATCCATATTGACCCCATTAAACCCATAAAACTCCCCAAGAGGCTGCATATCACCATAATCATCTTGTTTGTGCTTGGTAAAGTGATTTTGGCGTTTTTGGGAGTTGGTTGTCTTCCTCCCAGTTTCATGTCCAACTGAAAATGTACTAGTACTCTTAGTGTTTTCTTTATTGTCTTCTGAGATTGAGCAATCGATTCGGTCATTTCGATCAAGATACAAGGTTTGGAGCTTCACTTGAAAACAGACATAATGATATGCACAGAATATATTAGAAGCTATTTACATCAAAATTTCGTTTGTTTAAAGGAGTAATGGAATCATTGTTAGATATCGAAATTTGTCCAAAATCCCTACTGATGGACATATCAAAGTCCATATCTAGTCCATTGTCGCTTATTGATATTGAAAGATCTTGGTCAGGAACTACTTCATTCAAGCTGTGTGCTCCGTTCCTGTCAATCCCCGAGTCTGGTAGATCCATTACACTTTCCTTCACTTCTAATCTTGGCGATTCTTTCATATAGTCATCAATATCCTTGAAAAGATAATAGACACATACTCCAAAAAAGGCGCCCATACCTGTTCCACAAAATGTGGAAAACCACAACAGTAGTTTAAGCCAAATAGGGTATTCACTTCGCCTCAGCATATCTGGATCGTCGGGGTATAGAATACCAATACATAGAAATGTCAAGGTAGTAATAATGAAAGGAAGGAACGTGGATCCAGCGGTAATGTATGATAACTTTGCCATGAGAACACTCGCACGGTATTTTCGATTTTCGCTATATTCTTTAACTGAATTTGAATGGTTGGTGTTCCGTTCTATAGCTTCTTGTCTTAATCGATACCAAGTGCGTGCACAAAAGTACCCTATTCCAGGAAAGATAGTAATGTATAATAATAATACATATATTGAAGCAGCTCTTAGGGCACTAGAAAGTTAAATAACAACCATTACGTTTCACTGGGGATGCCAGCAGACAGGCATAGACTGGATAATGCAGCAGCAGTTATTATGATCTTTTGAGGATTGATTTGCTCTAGCGAACCATTGTGCCCCACAATATACCATGGAATGCCAGTCAAGACAAATGTAATGGTATATACAAAAATACCCAACACAATTTCAATACTATTAGCAATTTGTATATAGACTGGACAATCAGTCTTCATCCCTGACTTCCAGCAAGCATCATCCGCAGCAACGATTTTCAAAACCACAAACGCAGTAATGTACACTACAATATTACACTTTATATATAAACCTACATAGTGCAATGGTCCATGCAATGCAAAACGTTTTCAGTAGAGTATTGTAAGAATTATTGGGTAGTTTGTTATTCTGTCCTTCAGTGAATTCAATTCTTTACCAATAAAACCCAAATCGTACCAACGGAACTCAACAATGCACCTGCTATTTCAAATACATTTTCCATCAAATCTTTGTTTCTGGGTAAACCACAAAATCAATTGTAAACTGAGCCATGAACATGAGACAACTTGGACATGAATCAATAATGGCATCATGAATCCTAACTTATTATCCAGAAACTATCATCCATTTTTAATGTATTAATACACGTATATTGCTCAATTACGAAAGTGTTTATCATGTTTGTAACTCATTAGTATGAATTCTAGTAAAGTTATCATACCAAGGTGTAAGGCTGGGCACCCATGGGTCAGTGACCCATGAACCATGGGTGAGACCTTGGGTAAGTTCAGGGTGGGTGAAGTTCCAGAAATGACGACCCTACCCATTTCACCCAGTATTCACCCACTCACCCATCCAAAAAAAGAAGGGTAGTTGAGGCCGGGCTCGAACCGGTGCCCAGGATCTCAAGGCTCAAAATAGCACTAAATATGCTTGAAAAAAAGCAGTTAAGGTGAGGTTCGAACCGATGCCCGAGACCAATGGACTCTGTGGAAATTTTCAAAAACGTTTGAGGTGTAATCAGGGTTCACGTTCGGTTCAAGAATATATTCCGTATTTCAATGCTCCGTTAGCAGAAGTGGGTTATAGCTTTTTATCTGATAGTGCCAAAATCACTATCAGTAATAGCTGTTAATTATCAGAAATAGATAGGAACCCTAAACAAACGTGCTGACATTTTGGAAAG
>MU621525.1:0-12144 GCA_025399215.1 Globomyces pollinis-pini | reverse complement strand
CTATCAGTTTCTAATGATACTGATTTACTGTCTAATGATACTTAAATCATAAACTCTCTTGTATCATTTTTACAGTTTTGAATAGAAATAAACTCTCTTGTATCTCTTTTTTGAATAGAATATGTGATGTGTATAGAAATTCTTTCCACACAACAATTGATCAATACTGTAAAAACACTCTTAACCCATACTTACAACTCTTAAAAAAATTATCTATTTTCATAAGCAACATTTAAAATCAACGTTTGTTTTATTACCATTCTTTAATTTCAAAAGATTACCAAAAATGGAATGAAAACCAATTCAAATGATTGGTTTGAATGGATCCAACGATATGGAATAAAATAAAACATAACCATAACATGATTTGAATTGGACATACCTTTTCATTCGAGTGTTTCAATACAAAATAAGTTGGAATGCATAATACTAACAGGAGAGCACCAATGGAATACATGATATTGGAGGATACAAAAATGGTCAACAAAATAATTGGATTAGTTTGATTTGAGTTGATTGTAAACATTTCGATAAAGAATGATCCAGTCACAAGATATACCAGTCCAAAAATGATATTAAGTAGTTGTAAAATGTTTATAGTTGTCCACAATAATGATTCATATGAGATAGAATCTGAAATTCGATCTTGGGTCTCTTCCAATTCAGCCAAAGTATCACCATCAGGGATTGCTTGATAATTTCCATGACCTACATTTCCTCGGAAATATTTAATACTATAAAATGCTAATAATCCCGCGATAACAATTGATAATAGTTCAGAGGTAAGCATTAGGTAGCATATGGACGGTTGATCCAAAAATCCAACTGGAATGAGAGTTTTAGATCCATTTAAAACTATAAAAGACACTGATGAGGAAGAAGATTTGATTGGTGCATCAAAATTTGCTACTAATGTTTGTAACTTTCCCGCAACGACAGCTTGGTAGACCATAATATTATCAGGTTGATCTTCATCCACTTTAACTGGAACGTAATTCACAAGTTGGCCACCATTAAGCAAATACAAAGATCCTATTGTAGTGTTTACTGTAACTGTCATTGACTCTTCTGCAGGGAGATCCAGAATTCGGCTTACACCAGCATAAGTACTTCGCAAGTTACTATACGTACCTGCAATTTTTACTGTAATATCCTTCAAATTTTCAGTATATGGGATAGGAGGTAATGTTTTAACATCATGTTTCAAGTCAGGATGTACTAGATCCATATATATTTGAATAGCCTTGTCTCGGAGTCGATGTTCATATGTACTAGTGGAAATAAATACTCCACCTTCATTAAACTTGGGAATAATCCAAGCTTTACTTTGAAATCCTTCCAAATTTCCACCTTTAGTGAACATTTCGACACCTTTATAAATTTCAACCTTCCATCCGTTTCGGTAACCAATTGGACCAAAATATTTTGCATAATCCGGAGCTTCTCTAAATTTGTCAGAAGTAGATTTTTTTTTGAAAAGTGAATGACCATTTCGTAACAAAGCAATAAAGAATTTAACAACGTCATCTGTAGTAGATATGATACCACCAGATGAGTAATTAAGTACATCATATGGTTCAAATTGATTTGAATCTTCACAGTAACATAAATCCTTCATTTTCCCTTGTTGATCAATTTCATAATGAAATCCATTATGCGTTATATTCAATGGTTCATATACATGTTTCTTCAAATAATCCCCAAGGTTTAACTTTGCTTTTTCTTCAATGAGGGATCCCAAAATAGTCATTCCAAGGTTAGAGTAAGATGGAGCTCCACCAGGAGGTAGAATGAATTCCGTCCACATTTCCTCAACAACAGATTTTAATGATACATTTCTTGCAGGGAAAGGAGCATAGTTTTCCAAAACATTTTCATCTAAACCTACAGTATGATGTAATAGATCATGAACTGTTAAATGATGATTTTGTAATCGATTTGCTAACCAAGGTAAATGATCAGCCACCAAATCGTAAGTATTTACTAGACCATTTTCGATGAGTTGAAATAAAGCAGTTGTAGCATACATTTTACTAACACTTGCCCAACGATATAAAGTCTGATTATTTTGAGAAGATTTAATATTTCCATTTAAATCATAACAAGAACCATTTTGAAAATTGATAATAGATTGATTGTCATCAGTTAATTTAAAGAAAGTAGCTGAATAAGCACTTGTACCAATAAAATTTCCTTGATTTATAAAATGATTTGACCAATTTGATAGTTTTAATTCCCAATTTGATAGTTTTAATTCGGAATCCGGATCCTTCTTTCCAAATACGATTCCCAATAAAAATGTGAATTTCATTTGAAGTTTTTAATTATTTTCATTTCTGTTTTATATACTGACAGTTACGTAACGGCGTGTAACAGTAGCCAAAAATGGTTAAAAAGCAAAAAAAGCAATTCCAAAAGCCAAATGATTAAAAATTAAAATTTTAATTCATTAAGAAAGTAATTTATAATAGTAGTAACACGTTAAAATGGATTGTATTCATAAACCTTATAAGAGTAAGCATGAATACAATCTTTGATTCATCAATTTAATGTGCAAAGTGTATTATAATTCTATCTAATGAAATGTATGCTAATCGTCGTGTTTTTTTAGATCACTGATCTTTGAAAAAAAAAATTTTAGAATGCCAAAATATGATTACCATGGAACTATTTACGATATAGATAACTTGAAAAGAAACAAATTTGGAGCTCTAACAAAAACATCACAAAGAGTCTTCAAAAGTTATCAAAGAAATCAATCAAAATCACCTACTTGTAAAGGTTTCTTGAACCAAATTTGTAACAAAAGTCCAAATCGTAGTATACAAGGTTTATGTGGATCTTGTTATAACAAACAATATCATACTAGATTTTCAAATGAATTCATATCACAAATTACAGGAATTGAAAATATTCAAATATCTTCATTAAATCCAAATGTATACTCGAATGTTAATTGTATAGAAAAAGATTGCACTTCTAGAACTGGTATTAGTTACCCATATTGTCAAAAATGTTTATCTACCATTCATCATTTAAGAGTAGGAATTTCCAATATTCCAGGATCTGGTTTAGGATTATTTTGTGATCAAGATTTACCAAAAGGACATCGTTTTAGTATGCAATTTGGATCAAAACAACTTGATCTTGAAGAATTTAAAAGATTAAAAAGTCAAACTGATGATATTTCATTATTCAGATCAAAATTTTTAATTCAAATTCGAAAGGATAGTTATATTGATGCATCTGATGAAAAAGGTGGAGTATTACGATTCATCAATAATTCATTATCAAAAAATTTAACAAATTGTAAACTTTACGTTTATAAGGATCAAGTTCGAGTACGTACTATTAAAGATATTGGAGCTGGATGTGAATTGTTTATTATTTACAATCATAGTCAAAAATTTCCATTTCAACCTAAATTGTTGACTGAACCTGCCGTGAAACAACAACAAGAAATCTTGGAAAATTTACGAATTCAATAAAATACATATTGGTATGGCTTTTGAATTTTAGTATAAGGCATTAGTTTGTTTGTATTCCTTTCACTTTTTGTATAACTAGAAAGGAGATACTCATTACTTCAATTAGTAAATTTCCATTGAAAGCAACTCATAATCCATTTTATTTCTTGTTAGTACAAAGCCGATATCATATAATTTACTAATCTCAGATAATTGTTGATGACACTTGAACAGGTAACATGATAAAGATTCAAGTATTCGCGAATGAGTGGAATAAGCCACTTCTAAGGTACTAAGCCACTCCCTACTCGGACAGACTTTAAAAAACCAACTGAATCCAATCCAATTCAAAACTTGAATTCTATTTCAAAAACAAACAAAAAAAAAACTTGAACCAAAAAAAAGAAAAAACTTTAAAAATGTTTAAAATATTTGAAAACCCTGGTAATACTTTAATAGCAACTGGTATCTTACATCTCATCACCGGTTTCGTATTAAAACCAATATCAATTCCATTAGTCAACCTATTAAAAAAAGGTTGGTTTTTACAATTAGGTGGTATCGATGATGCTTTATCAATCACTGATTATTCAAATTTAAATTATGATCAACAATTTGCTTTTTGGTTTCAATTGGGTGGAATTCAATTCATATTGTTGGGTGAAGCTATTAAACAATTATTGAAATTAAATGGAAAAATTCCTAAAGTTTTATCTTGGGGATTGATTGGTTTTGGGTTGTTTGGAACTGCTACTGATCCGGTATCGGGATTTCCGTTATTGGTTGGAATCGGAATTTGGATGTTGAATTTTAAATCAAATCAAAAACAAAAATAATAAAAAATCTTGGACTTTGATTTCGTGTTACACTAACAATACAATCAAAAGAACATTAAAAAATTCATTTAAAAAGAAAAGAAATTGTATCCATTAGATGATAACATCAGAAAAGAAAGTTGGTGAAGAAGTAGTAGATCTAGGAAAAGATCCATACCAAACACTACCAACAAAATTATAATAAACAATCATAAACATAACAATACATCCAATCCAAATAGAATTCACCTAAAATAATCAAAACTTGGAAAAAAATAATTACCCATTGAATTTTATCTTTACGTACTATCACTTTTTTCGTTGGAGTTGATGAATCAATTTTGGGTTCAAGTGATGAATTCACTTCAAAACTAGGTTCAACGATATCACCAGATATAGGAGAGGCAGATAAAAGTCGAATAGGTTTCACGGGTGTAGAATAAAAAACTCCAGGGATATCTGTTAATGCTTGTACTGGAGTTTTACTTTTCAAACCTAATTCAACTTGATTCTTTCTAGATTTATAAATCTGTTTCTTTAATTGTGTATTATTATTTCGATAACGTTCCATTTCATTAATAATATCTATGTTTTAAAAAAATTTAAAGAATGTTACCATTACGTTGTTTTTCAATATCAACCAGTCCAAGTTCAGTTTGATCAATCCAAATATCCATTTCCTTATTAATATTCTGTTGTTGTATCATTCGTTTTTGATTTCGTATCAATCCATCTTTGATATCATCCATTTCATTGGTAACCAATTCCTATCATCAATTTTGAAAAAAAAAAAATTACTAATTGTTGTTGATCGTTTGTGATGGTATCTTGAATGGTTTTAATCTTGTTCATCAACGTTTTTTCATAAAATCGATTTTCTTCAATGAGTTCATTCTTTTCTTTTTCACTATTAAATAATTGATGATTTAATATTGATATTTGATTTTTTAAATTTTGATTTTCAATTTCATATTGTTTAAATTTATCATCTCGAATGGTGATTTGATATTCTAATGTATTTAATTCTTGTTGATATTTTTCAAAATCAGGTTGGATTTCGTAAATACTTAATGGACTAACAACAAGTTTGGTTTTTGTAGGATTGGTTTGATGACTTGAATCAATCATTTGTATATCAACTTGTGTTTCTTGATGATTTTTAGATATTGAAATGTTATTATCAAGTGTCATACCAAGATCATTTGGAATACTTAAATGATTAAATTCAATTAATTGGATTTTTAAAAGTTCATTTTCATCCATTAATGTTTGAATTCGATTATAAAGTTCTTGTAAATCTTGTTTCATATCTAAAATTTCTCTTTCTTGATTTTCATTTTTATCATCACTACTAACTTCCATATCCTTCAACATCTAATTCATCAACATGTCATTTCATTCACCTGTATTTTGGATTCAAACTCAGCATTGGTTTTGGATTGTTCAACATTTAAAGATTTTAATTCATTTTCATATCTACTTTCCATTTCTTTTAATTTATCATTCATATCCTATTGTATGATAAATATTGAATTATGGTTACTTCAATCTCGGTACGATGTAAAGCTATCAATGATTTTTTTTCTTCTTCAACTATCCCCAAAGCTTTTTGTAAATCTATACAGTTACAAAATCATTTAAACCTTTAATAATCAAAACATCTTGATCAAATTCATTCAATTTCTTTTCCAACTATAAAACATTAATAAATAAAATAATTACAGTTTCATTGGTTTGTAAAATAATGTCATGTTTTGAATTTAAATCATTCAATTCTTTTTTGATCATCATATTTGTTTTAGTGATGGATTCCACTTGATCATTTAAATTGGAACATTCAAGATCACGTTTTTCTAATTCTCGTTCTCGTCGTTTCAGTTTTCGAGCTAATTTAGATACAACCGATTGTAACTTTTCCAAATCATCCGAATCAGGAAGCTATCATTTAATATCAACTCGTTTACGATAAAATCAGATGAAAATGAGGTGTTTTCGGATGTAATGGATAATCGATTGGTATCTGGTAAAGTCATATTGCTAAAGAATCGATTTTGGTCAGTTGTAGAATTGATTGAGGATGTCATGTCTGTATTAAAGAAATTTCGTTTTTCATGGAAATTTTGTGCATGATCTTCGGTAAATGAAGTTGATTGTCTTCGTGCAGGTATTCCATTTTCATCTTCTAATTTCAAATTTTCTTTGACTTGTTTATCCAACAACAAAATCTTGTTTGAAATCAAAGGTTTTGGTTCACTTTTTAATTCAACACCTGTGATTGGCTTTGGTTCACTTTTAAGTTCAACGGTAGAGATTGGTTTTGGTGGAAGAATCCCAATATTTGATTCACTTTTATTTGTTTGTAAATCTTGTAATTGAGAGATGGTCATTGATGGTTCAGATCCATCTAAACTAGGTTCATCCTGACCAAAACTAAAATTATCAGTGAATGATACATTAGACAATCCCAACATTGATTTTCTATTTGTGGTCACTCTGGCAGGCAACCTAGACTTTAATCGTTCACCATCTTTCTTTTCCATCATACTATCATCAAAGGCTTGCGTATCTGATGTCGTCACAGGTTTGGGTGGAGATAAACTGATCAAGTTTGATTTCTTGGATGGAGTTTCAATAACATATTGATGTGACTGGTCTTCTGGTTCCAATATCGAATGGCTAGTGTTTGAGTATTGATTAAAGTGTTTTAATGGGGTATCACTATCCATCAAAGATTTGGTGACATCAGAAGAGTGTGATTTAGCGACCTTGAATTTGATTTCAGGAGAGTTTGATTTAAATATATCAGGAGTGCTTGATTTAAATATATCGGGGGTTGATTGATTGAGGTCAGGAGTGGTTGATTTAAATACATCAGGAGTTGATTTCGAGAGTTCATGAGAGTTTGATTTCGAGACATTAGGGGAGTGATTGATAACATGAGAATGTACAGTATTTTGATACATGGGTACTTTATGAATAGAATTAGTTGAATCATTAAGAATTGAATTTTTAAATTTAGTATTCCTATAACTTTCCAATTTTGAATGACTTGGAGAAACCAAGATGGGTATTTTTGATACTTTTTCCTTATTTGATGAATCCATTGTTTTAAGTTCCGAATTATTTTGATCCTTTAATGAATCCATTGTTTTGAGTTCCGAATTTATTTGATCCTTTAATGAATCCATTGTTTTGATTTCCGAATGATTTTCAAAATTAAACTTTTTTGAAGTTTGATCAACTGAAGGATTAGAATCCATGAAACTATTTGGGTTTTGATTGGAATGTTCTGCTTTGAAATCAGGTACTTGATCAGTACTATTTAAACCAGTGACTTGATTAGTATTTTGGAAACCAGTGCCTTGATTAGTATTTTGGAAACCAGCGACTTGATTAGTATTTTGGAAACCAGTGACTTGATCAGTACTTTGATTATTCCATGAAAACTTGCTTTGATTGATTTTCGATAATAGTTTGTTTTTTGATGCTAATGGAGAAGATCGATACATTGAATGTGGTGAAGATATAGTAGTATCTGAAAAAGTTGGTGATGGCATTTGAGTATCAAACAAATCTTCAGTAAATGATTCCATACGTTCGTTTGATTGATTGTTGGATACAGGACTATGTAATATTTTATTATTGGTTAACAAATTGAAATCTATTGATTGATTTGAATCATTTGGATCTTGATGTTCATCATACAAGGATTGAATATTTATATTTGTATCAGGATCTAATAATGATTAATAACAATAGATATGATACCTTTTAAAAAAGTTGAATGAGAAGGTAAAGGATTTAAAGGATCTAAATTTGAAAGTATTAAAATAGGATCTAGTATGGAATGAAGTAAATTTAAAGTATTTGAATGATTTAAATCAATTGAATTTGATAAATTTAAGGTAAGTAAATCTTTAATATTTTTAGGTAAAATAGGGGACATATTAATAGTATTTTTTAGGGAAGGGATATGAATTAAATCGGTATTTAAATCCTTTATAATTTGATTTAATTCTGACCAAATTGATTTCATTTCTTTGGTTTTGTCCATTGAATTTGAAACTCAAAGAAAAAATTCAATTTAAATACCAATTGACATTCATTACTAATTACTAATACAACGATAGTTTAGTATTGTTGTAGTTACTAGTTAATATTGTTGTAATTACTAGTTAATAACATAATGATAGTTACTCATAATTTATTGCAAGTAGTTACTTTAAAATGAAATTTATTTGAATGATAGTAAAATCATACACTAATAAAGTGTTTAAATGAATATCGAAGAATATTCAACATCACTAATCTTCCAATAGCTTTACTTAACATGGGTGTCATCATCACTATCACCCTTTTGGTATCAATTTCTTCTTCTTCTTCTTCACTATCTTCATCCCATTCTTTTTCTGTTTCATTTATATACTCTTCTTCATTTATATACTCTGTCATGCTTTTTTTTTTTCTTAGTTTTTAAACATCATTTTCAAATCCAAAAACAATCCAAGAGAACAAGTTTGTTGAAGATTCACATACTTTAAAGATCAGAGAAGTAAAAAAACAAACTTGTTTTGAATATGGATATCCAAATCTAATAATGAACTTTTAACACTCAATCAGATGAACAAGTAATAGAATATAAGATGCATTACATTTTATGAACAAGTAATAGAAAATAAGAGGCTTTACATTTTTATTAAGAGGTCTTTACAATGTATTAATTCATAATATGAGTTTGTGATGGTTTCACTACTTTTCCAAGAAATTTTTGAATACCCAATTGAAATGATGAATGACCATAAACAATAAATTGATCATATCGATCCGGTTTTAAATTTAATTCATTCAACATACAAAATTTAAAATATTCTGGAAATTCTTGTTGACAATATTGAAATACTTTTGGAATATCTTTTAATGTCATCGTTGTTGAATAAAATATTAAATTAATTTGTGTTTGTAATTCAATATCAAGTTGAATACATTTCAATGGAAATTTACCTTGACTTTGTTTTGTCAAATTCTTTCCAAATACATTTCCTTGAAAATCATAACTTGTAATAATTAAAGTATCTTTCAATTCAATTTCAATATCTTCTTCTGTTTGTCGTTGATATCCTTGTACTGCTTGAAAAGGTTGATTAATCTTTAAAATATTCTTGTAAATTAATTTGGTTAAATCTTGAATACCAATTTCATCACAAAAATAATAGAGATGTAATGGTATATCAATTTCTCCTCCATCAAGAATATCTTGTATACGTTCATATGAGGTTCGAGTTTTAGGAGGGAATGAAGTGGTATAATGATCCGTTTGATAGACTGGTAAGTAATAGTCTAATGAATAAGGTGCTTCAGTAAAATGTTGAATAGGTGGATATTGACCATACAAAGAAGAAGGTGGAATACGTTGTTGGTATTGATAATGGTTTTGAGTATAAGTGGATTGGAAACCATTAACTAATGTACTACGAGAATTCAAAGGAGTAGCAGAAACATGAGCTGATATTAAACTGTCATGATCACTTTCATAACAAGTTTGAACATCAGAGTCTATTGGAGAATGTGCTTTGTCTTGATAAATAGTAGACATTGTCTTGTCTTGATAAATAGTACGATGGTCGATAGATTGATTTATAGCTGTAGTATAGTATGACATTTAGTAATGAATGTTCTCAGTACAATTGTTTCTGTTATAAATACATTGAATCAGTGCAGTGCCTTAAATTCTGTTTCACAAACATCTCCCAAATGGATCATCCACTTCATCCTTCACCAATCAAGTCATCCATCAATCGGATATCAATCCATACGCGATTCTATTGAATCTTACTTGGTTTTTATTCATTCAATCAAATCAATGTTGAAGAAACCAAAGATGTTTTCCACTTCTTTATACCAACGCCTTGAAAAAAAAACACAGCTTCCCAATGTTGTTGTACCCAACTCCCTAATGATTTTCTAATGTGGACATGAGATGATGGCTGTTCTGTTTGTGTATCCTCGGTTTGTCTATTCTACTTTCATTTGTTGTTGATGTTTATTTTTCCTTTTGCAGATTTCACCAAACACAAATGGAATCATTATTCATGGATACCCTTACCAATTGGAACAACCTTTTGTGATGATAAGCAACAATTACATTAGTATTCAAAGGAATGTTTTTAAAGCCGGTCACTTTCTTATAGCTATTCATATACAGTGTTACTTTAAAAGTCGCATAAAGAGGTTGATGTTACATACGCATGATGCATGACAGAAAGTCATAATAACTTGTCATTAAGAGAAAAAGAAATCTCTAAAATACTAATGCCTTACTGTTATATTTGTTCAAAAGACATTTTTAGTCAACAGGGTTTAAAACAACACATTCAATCCCATCGTTATTGCCCTCAATGCAGTCAGCCATTACCAACACTTGATTCTATTGAACCACATGTTTTTCAATACCATCCTAAATGGGCCCGTAAGAATTTACCCAAATCTGATGATATCATTTTGAACTTGGACAATTTATCAATCTCTCCCAATCGGAATAGTCCATGTGTTTGTGGTGTGGATCATATGAAGTTACTTGATGTATATCGTCGAAAAGATCAATACATGTATAAATGTGTTTTCAAATGTACTCAATGCGGAAGATTTCCTATTACTGTTCCTTTGGCTGCTGATAAAGAATATGCTAAAAATAATTAAATTTTTCATTCTCTTTCCCAATTCTTTGATTCTTTAATTTAATTTGAATGGTTAAGTATGTAATATCACTCTTTTGTTTCTTTCAAACAATGGTTAATGTGTACGAATCAACTTACATATAAAAAGATATTGAAGCAAGTTTCATAGTTCGTTTTATCTATAAATGGGAATGACTAGGTCGTTTACTGTCTCTATCTGGAAATGAAATGTGAAATGCTAGACTATTGCAGAACCAAATTATTGTAGAATCAAGTCATTGATAAACCTTTTTTAGTATTTTTCCAACATTCACAATCATCTAACCAGTTCGATGGCGTCAATAAAGTCTTTGGTAATCATCATACAAGTATACTAACCAATCTGTGTAATTTTTTTTTTTTTTGGAGAATTGAAAGGGAACTGGTAAGAATCACGTTTTGTTTCAAAATAGTTTCTTGTTGAAGTCCATTGTGACTCATAGTTCTCACTGTGACTGTCACTTGCCATTGCTTTTGTGACCAAGTTTGAAAAATCACATGAGTCATCAGACACCGTCACACAAGGTCCCTATAAAACAGATGAGCAACTATTTTGGATGTCAAACAAAAAAAAAGAAACCAATGAAAACAGTCATCAACTTTTATGGTATTTAAAACTACAAAAAATAACTAAAAAAAAAGGTAAAAGTAATACACATGGACAATTTTCAAATTTCTATAATGCACCAATTTATATAAACAATTCATTTTGGCCAACAACCGAACATTACTTTCAAGGTAAGCTTATCATCACCAACCCCATCAGCGATGAAATTTCATGACAATTTGGAAATTGTAGAGGATATTCGAAATATGACTAGTCCAGGTGCAGCTGCTAGAAAAGGTCGTTCCCGATCATTACCATTACGAACCGATTGGGAAGAAGTGAAAGAAGATATCATGCGAGAAGCTTTATATGCTAAATTTACTCAACATGAACATTTAAAAGGATTATTGATTTCTACTGGAGATGCATTACTTGTTGAACATACAAAGAATGATCGATATTGGTAATGGGATGAAATGTATTTTATTGTATAGGGGTGATGGTGGTGATGGGAGTGGAAAAAATAGGTTAGGATATTTACTCATGGAGTTGAGGGAGTTACTCAAGGAAGAATGATGGATTTTGAAAACCCCCCTCCAACA
>MU621524.1:0-12274 GCA_025399215.1 Globomyces pollinis-pini | reverse complement strand
GTCTGTAAATGCACTGATCCAGTTATAGTATCCAGTAGGAATATGTAATCATCTATACTGAAGCTTTCATTATTGTGAGACGAGTTCAAGTAAAAATCCATTCGTTCACTCTGTTTAGCTACTTGGATTAACGATTCCATTTCCGCTTCTGAATATTCCTCTCCATTCACTTTAACAAACTCCCAACGTCGAAACTCATCTGAATCATTGAAATCAGACATGCTTCAATTTGGAAAGAAAACTGATTTGGGGACCTACGGTCAGTCACCACAGTGTTAAATTACACTGTCGTTTATGCAACGAACTCGACATATCGTACCCATCTTCACTTCCTAATCTCTTATTGCTATGCTTTGTTTCTATTGCGACACCAAGTCTCGTAACAGTATTCAGGGAAGTTTGAAGTTAACGCACACTTTTCCGAGCCTGTATGCATATGTTTATTGGCTTTCTACGATTTGGCCCTGTCCAAGTGAATGCCATAACTGAGTGTACATTCTAGTATCTGATGGGATGATTGTGATTCACGATGAACCGGTACAAATACTACTTCAAAATGTGTATTACCATGCAATAAGTGACCTTTAGTTTCAAAAGCAATTAAGTTTCAGCTTGGTTTATTACGCTATACTCAATCTTGCACATGCTCTAATCAGTTCATTATAATCAAAAGAGGGAGAAGTTTCATTGAATTTTCCATGGCTGTATGTCACTTCTCTGTTAATCAGCTTTCCAATCGTCATTCTGTCTAATAGTATCTTATTCAATAACCTTTCGTCCAGTTCAAATGTACAGGTATAATGTGAAAATATGTGACTAGTAATATCATTGGTTATTGACGTTGAAAGTAGAATTAACAATGGACGATAAGTCACCAACCTGACCGCAATTTCATTAAAAAGGTTGTATTTAGAGCGAGAGAGCAAGCTCCAACCCTCACTAACAAACGTATTTCGTTTAAACCCTGGATTATTTGCCAAAATGGATTTCATTGAAAGGTATAAAGATTGATAGACAATAGGGTGAAATTGAATATCCAAGGTATTTAATGTTGTATTAATTGCTAATGATTCAGGAAGTGGTGAACAGTCGGACATGGTTAGATTGTAGTTGATTGGATTGTTTATGAATAGAAACCGAATCGATTTCAACACCTTGTTTTTCTTGATCAGTTTGTAAATATAGGGTAAGGTTTGATCAGATCCAAAAATACTGAGATGTACTAGGGTCGGATGTTGGGTTATATCCTCCATCAGAGTGGCAAGGTACGGATTGCTAGTCCGTTCTCGATCCACAATATTCAATTTGGTCAATTGTCTGTTGCGCTGTATCAGTGTTGATAATTTTTCATAACTGGAGTCATCGAAATAGTTCAAATGAAATGACATTTCAATTAAGTTTGTATGATCTACGAAGGCATTTTGTAACATTTCCAAGGATTCAGTTGAGCAATCACACGTATCATCAATACTAGCATATTGATGAATTGATACTCTCTTCAAATCCATTGAAGATTTCAAGAAGTTTGACAATTTTTGACATCCTTCATTTGTGAACTTTTTGTATAAGAGTGAGAAAGAATGTAAATTCAAAGGCAAGTGATCGAACAAAATTGGTGCAGTGTTATATAATGTGAGAGCGATCGATCTAACATTCATCGTTCCCCAGATGCCGCCAGGAGATTTAATAATACCAGGATCTTCTACTGCATGCTGAATCAACTTTTCAAAACATTCGTCTGTCAAATCAATACTCTGGATCATTGGATTAATCCTCAGCATTTCAAGAATTGCATTAACAGGCACTTTTTTATCAACTTTGATATGTTGGACATGTCGTGAGAGACTAATCGCTTTTGCTAATGTCTTGTATTCCTCTAATGTAAATATTTCAGCTCCACATTGATTATTGTAAGTAAGTGGTTCATCATACACCATATTGACAGAACGGCAGCTCTGAGCAACTTGAACTAAAGACTCGAACTCGCTCTCTGATGTCGGTATATTTTGCGATCGCTTTTCTTCCCATTCTTTGTATTCGTTGGTGGAAATAAAATCGAGCACCATTTGTAAAAGTAAAGAAAGTTGTACCAACCTTCGTGCCAAAGAAAGGTTACAATGTTTTGATTCATTTCCACATTGAATGGTTTTATCAAAATTCAATTGGTTCCGTATTTATTCTTGGAATTGAATGCAGTTATTTCATGATTCGAGTTGGGATGTTTATTTAACTGTTCTATCGGTTAAGATACTGGAAAATGTTCATTTTAAAAACGGTAAATGGTCCTGCAAACTACTTTTTAAAAACACGTCAATTCATCTGGTAATAATAGGATTATAAATTGAATCAAATGGTTCCATTACATCCGCTATTGTTATCAATATGACAACATGTTGCTACTTCACCATCTGATTGGTCAAAATTGTCTTACCCAACCGACCAATCACAGATAGAACGTGCCTTTGAACAGTATCAATCGTGTTCACTTCATTTATTGTTCAATCAAACATGTCTGAAGAAAAGAAAGTAAAGAAACAAAAGGACTCAGTTTTGGTTGCTTTGGGTAAAGATTTTCTTGCAGGTGGGATCTCAGGAATCGTGTCTAAAACTCTTACTGCTCCTATTGAAAGAGTCAAACTTATTATTCAAACTCAAGATGCGAATCCAAAGATTATTTCTGGTGAAGTTCCAAGATATACCAGTATGATGAACGTATTCACCAGAGTCGCTGCTGAACAAGGTTTGTATTAACATAGATCTGATAATTTAAGGTATTGGTGCTTTTTGGAGAGGAAATATGGCTAATTGCATTCGATATTTCCCAACTCAAGCTTTTAATTTGGCATTCAAGGACAGTTTCAAAAGCATGTTTCCAAGATATAATTCAAAAACAGAATTTTGGAGTTTCTTCGCTGTTAATCTCGCCTCTGGTGGTCTGGCAGGTGCTTGTTCCACCTTTATCGTCTATCCTTTGGATTATGCGCGTACACGTCTTGCATCTGACGTTGGTTCTGGAAAAAAGACCTTCAATGGTCTTTGGGACTGTTTAGTCAAGACCTCTAAGGGCCCAAAAGGCGTCATGTCTTTATATCAAGGTATTGGTGTGACAGTAGCTGGGATAATTCCTTATCGTGGTATCCAATTTGGATTGAATGACACCATCAAGGGATTAAATCCATGGGACAAAGATGTCACTTTCCTCGGCATTTTCTCTAAATGGGTAGGAGCTCAAGTTTCAGTAACTTTATCTGGTTTGGCTACTTATCCATTTGATACTGTTCGTCGCAGACTGCAAATGGAATCTGAAAAGCCATTTAATCAACGAATTTACCAGGGTACTTTACATTGTACTCAAAAGATCATCCGTGAAGAAGGAGTAAAGGCATTATTCAAAGGGGCTGTAGCTAATATCTTCCGAGGAGTTGGAGCGTCCATTGTTTTAGTACTTTATGGTGAAGCATCAGTTATGATGAAGAAACTTTAATAAAGTGATTGGATGGCAAATTAAAGTCACTTTTAGTATCGTAACCTAGTATAAAGTCTTTGTATTTTTAAGACATTAGGATACCACTTTTAATAAGCATAGTTTCTTCAACCCATACTATTCTATCTTATCCCTTCCCAATACACCTAGTCAGCACTACACTTAAGTCTTGTTTGATTTCGTGTTTTAAAATTGAATTTTCACCCTTCAAAGTCAAAGCTTCTCAAACAAACTCATCATGTCATCTCGAACTTTAAGAAATCCAAAAATTGGATTATTGGAGCAAGATATCGATAAAAATCGATTAAAAAGGGCCTACGATGACATGAATGCTAATGCACTAAAATACCATAAAAAATATTTCCCTCAAGGAACTGGTATAATCATAATCAAACTCTTATTCTTTATTAGTACTGGGTTATTTGGCCTTGGCGGAATCAGAATTTAAAAACATCACCTTGTCAATTGACTATGATTTAGGGGTCTATTTACCAAAGAATCCTCCTGATTTTGACCGGATACTTGTATTATTAAACCAAGCAATATCTACGAATGCAGAAACTCCAAATGAAATGTATTTTTCGGTATTTGTTGATTATTAATGTCAGCAAGCAAATGTGTTACTGGCCTACATTCAAGTTTTAAAGTATGATCCTAAATCGGCCTTAAATACTTTGGAAAAAATAAATCATCAAGCAATGTTAGATGCGACCAAAGAGTTGGATATTACATTTGGTTCCACTGCGCTAATTATGTACTATACCGTATACGGTATGAGCTTATCAATTGATGTCTTAGGTTGGGTTTATGATCAAACACATCAGCAAATTGAAGCCATGTCAATGTTAGATAATGCAATTGAATTTATACTCAAAAACCTAACTAATTATGATACTTGGACAGTATACCATGATTGGGTAGAGATTTGTATTCATACATACTCAATATTTTTAACATCCAACTAGTAAAATTCACATGCTTTATGTCTAACCTGTTAGCCATCATGAGAAAGCACTGGAAGTTATCTCCATTTTTGTCGAAAGGCTTCTTGGTCCAAATTATAATGGAAGTCAATTGAGAAAAGCATCTCTTCTTTACCATTACATATCCTTATTGATTCAAAAGCTGCAGGAGCCCAGCCCATTTTCTAATATCCCAAACTTTGATTTAAATGGACAAAGACTATCTCCTGATAAGTATCACGTTTTACAAGCGATTCAGATTTGGATACCCATATATGAAAAAGTAGTTACCGGTATTTATACATTCCCAGAAGGTGAGAATCAAACAGAAGCATCCAAAACTCGTTATGAGAGAGTCCTGAAGGCATTTGATTGGTGGGTGTTTGCGGAAATGGCAGAACCAAAAGCAGTTGAAGATGGGCATGGTGATTTTTTGGATAAGCATTATCGGTTATTGGAAGTAATTCAGCGTTTTTTTACCAGTTAGGTTCTTTATAGAGGGACAACGCATTCATTTCATTCCCTTAGAATATTAAGATATATCTTTCACACATTTTTCTCTCTCATCCATCATTTTGGTGATAATATTGGAAGAGATGAAAAGAGAGAAGCGAAATGCATACTGGCAACTTATGTCTTTCACTGGGAAAAACAATTCACACTACTGTTAGATATGGAGACGAAAGCAAAGCAGGCTAAAACAAATAAACGAAATACAAAGCCATTTCAATCACATAGACTTTCAGGTCAAATTACACAATTGTTTGATACACCATATGCACCCGATATAGATATTCCAGATATTACAGAGGATGCAGAAATAAAGGATTTCGTGGCAGTATTGCCAGGTGATTTGAAGCAGAATTCTCAATTGATGATGCAAGAATTTGTTAGCGATCCGATGCCACGTTATTCTGTTGTAGGTGGTGATATTCGGATGCGGCGAGAGTCTTCTATTGCCTTAGCAACTGCTGATATTGTAGTTATTTCAGAAGTTCAAGGTGAAACAGTTCCAGATGTTCTTGGGGTTCTATTGATGGGAATGCAATTATTGCTTTTGGAAAACGAAGGAGATATTGCAGAAGTATTATTTTAAGCGTTAACCTTTTCTAGTTAAAGTTAGCCGCAGAATATGGCGAGAAGGCATTTATCATAATTACAGAACATGGTTCTAGTTTGTCCAATTGCATCACTCTGCAAAGTCTTGTATATCAGTGGCTAGGTGTAGTATATGGAGAACTTGCTGTTGAAGTCTTTGATAGACAAGAACGTGAAGATTTCCAAAATGAGGCTATTTCATTACTTACCAAAGCAAAGCAGTTGACCCCAAATAACGCAAAAGTCAGGTACCAATTAGCATTACAACTATCTGAAGTTGGGGAGGTATTCAATAGAGATTAATGTTCAGTTTTCGCTTGCGATTGATGAAGTCAACAAATCAATTCAACTTGATCCTCATAACCCATCATCCTACAATTTACTTGCCTTATTATTGACTTCTAAATTGGATTATGCAAAAGCTTTACAAGTTGCTAGTCTAGGCCATAAAGAATTTGTTGCAAGTGCTGCAACATTACCTAATCCAAACAAAATCGAATTAGAATATTTGGTCAATTGGGATAATGTGGAACTAAAAAGGAAGGAAGAATTATTAAAGTACTGCATATTATTGGGCTAACATTCTAGTTTACGATTAACAGAGCTTTCTTTAGAAATGCAGATATATGGACCAGAAGTTGTGTTGGAACAACTACAAAAAGTGTTTTCTTTATTACGTAGAGTTGTAGGAGTTCCACCTGATGAATTGAAGAGAGATGATGATAAATTGAATTTGAAACATGATGCGCGAAGAATTAGTGTGAGTGGAGTCGAACGACGATTTTCTGCCAATAACATTGTGAATCAATCAGGTTTGAAATGGATGTGTTTATATCGTATTAGGAAAACCGATCAATATTCCAAAATCTTCTTCAGCAACTCAAATACCAGTCTTTCATCATTTGCAAATGTATGATATTCAGATTACTCTATGGTTGACTCTCTCAAGTATTTATCGAGAACTAAAATCTTTCGACCAAGCATCCATTGCGGTAGATGAGGCGGAAAAGATTTTAACAAATCTATGTTCTGTTCAGAGTCGTATTCGATATCAAGCCAGCAGGTTGTTTAGAGATTCTTCTTTGAGTAGTGGTTCGGCATCAGGTATTTCTAGACTAGCTCGTGCTCCTGAATCTAAAACCAAACTTATGGCTACAGGAGTACATTGGAAAGAAAACGATCCAATTGTTTCAAAGATTCAAGCTGACATAGCACTTGAGGTATGAATTTCATCCTGATTGTTTAGAGGGCGTTTATTCAATTGGCTAGTTATAAATATCAAAATATCACGAAAACACCAGATAAGTATATGAAGTATTTGTCACCTATAACAAGAGTGGAAGTGGAAAGGAAAGCGATTCAAAGGCAGCAAAATAGATTTCCAAGGTTTACATCAAACGCATCTGTGGATTCGATATCAATATCAATGACTGAAAATGGTACTATGGCACCGACAGAAGTTTGGGTTAATCCACCCGCAACATTATCTGCTAGTAACTTGATGAGTTTTAGATTGCCATCTGCAACCAATGTTGCTAAAGAACCTCAAATGTTTATAAAATTAGAAGATATTATTGCAAGCACTCAGTTAGCACTATTATTTGATAAACACAATTTACCAGCAAGAGTATTTCTAGGTTATCTCCTTCGTGAGAATGGTAAACTAGAAGAGAGTGAATATCATCTACAATTAGCATGTACTAGACAAAGCCGTCGAGCCTCTTCAAGCGGCAAATCAGGAATTCCATCAATATATGGTGGTGCAACATCAAAATGGGGTTGGTACTCTTGGAATTTATTGGCCATTACATTGCAAGATCAAGGTAGATTAGTTGATGCAGAGAAAGCTATATTGTATTCAGCAAGTTTACAAAGTATTTCATGTATTAGAGGATACGAGTGTTTAGCCAGATTTTAATCATATTTCTTACTATTAATAAACAAAAAGCATCAAAACTATTTTAAAAGTTTCATTGGAACAATATATCAAGAATAGTAATCAAAAACCAAAAGTTTCGATTTGTATTGAATTCAATATTAGAGCATATAACCAATATTGTGATTCTTTACACCCGATCCATAATAGAAACCAAAATATTGAAATGGATACATCGTATGAGTTAAAGAATAACCTGGCCAAACCAAGTTACGTAAAATCGCACAAGCTCCACCTCGTTCCGTTTGAATGGACCAACAACCTTTTTTTTATTAAACTACTTTAAAACTTACCTTTTGGTTCATCAACTGTAATGGGTTCAAAAATATCAATCGTTTCATCAAATTGATTCATTAATTCCGAAAATCTATTTTTAATTGATGGTATGATTACGTTCTTGTTGATGGTTGAAATCCATCACGGAAATGTAAATAATTTGATAATTGTCCAATTTCTTCAGGTGCTAATCCTAAAAAAGTATTGATTATTTGATTTGAAGTACCTTTAAATTCAGGATTTTGTTTGATGATCCAATTGGTATCACGATAGTAAGCTTTTCGAGGTACGATTTCTGTATCATTATTGATCATACTAATGGTTGCTGCTAAACGAATTTCCTCTTTTACTTTTACCTAAATCATTAATATTTGTTGTCTTACATCTGGCGTACCAGCTAACACTCCTGAATCTAATTGAGGGTTAAGGTTATATTACTTGATTCGGTTGGAACGGTATGTTCAAATGATGGATCTCCTATAAATTTCCCTTGAATAATGGAACAATGTTCTGCATCTTTAGGTGACACTATTGGTAATTGAAACCAATTCACGTAATCCAATCTAAAAACATCTATCAAATCACTAAATTACTTACGTGTAGTAATATTTTCGATCAAATAATTTACTATCATAGGATTGTGCAATGAAATAGTCTGCTTGAATACCTAATATCTTTCCCCATAATGCAATATTTTCCAATTTTTCTTCATCTTGTTTGACTATCAATGAAGTTCGTAATGCTGAACGCTCTTCGACATTCAATGTAAACCCAGCAAGATTAAAAGTATCTACCATGTCAATGTTGTAGAACGACATTTGGTGTGTTTTGAATTCTGAAGAATTTTCGTGTTTATAGTACGCGCTTTTAACAAACTAAATATGCAGAATACAGTAGTATAAGTCATATTCAAATAGAAAATGATATTCTTTATTATATTTCAATAATATGTGAAAAATCAACTTTATCGTATTTATTACTTTTCGAGTAAAAGATATTACATTTCGTTCATTCGGGATAAAGCATTTGTGATGCTAGTCTTGAGCGTTCCCAATAACTTAAATTTAAAAAATATAGTTAATTTACATTTTTACAATATGACACATTTACAGACGACACTGAAGTTTCCAGCTTGTGAATATTTCCCAAGAACTCTTTAAGTTTCAACGCAATTCGTTCCAATCGTGATTTATCTGGAGTGGAAGAAAATAAGGTGGCCCAAAAATGCCGTAGCAATTCGTTAGTGGATAGATGAATTTGTTTGCAATCAGTAACTATCGATTCAGGAATAGGTACTGAAATCATGAGTTAAGATTAAATGTACCATTTTGCTTTTTCGCTTTCTGTACTTGCTCACTAAGCTTAAAAATCAATGATTTTGATTTTAAGGAATCAAATGAGACCTAACGTTATATATATAACACTCTTACTTCGGAAAGATTTAAATGATAATCCGCATTAGTTTTCAAAGGCATCATAACTTGATCTTCTAATGACTGTGTGTTGAATAAGGATTTATCTTTAATTGCTAATGGGACTACATTAGCAGCTTTAGCCACTTCCAAATCCGTCAACTCTGTTTCCTGCAAACTTAATTAAAAATATCATCATACTCTTTGAAATATATCAGCAAAGTTATGTGTGGTATCTGCACTGTATGTGTCAGCATTATGCGACACCTTTTGTTTCTTAGTTTGTGGTGCACTGATTGAAACTGTTGTTTTCATTGATTCTTTTAAAATCAATTGGGAATGTCTGTTGAATTTTCTGATTAGCGGCAGCGATTTCGTACAAGCACCTGCCTTCATGGTAATATCAGGTCGATTTCCCGTCTATGCTTAGCATAATTTATGTACCTCTATATGATCTTGTAACGTTGACGTTAAATCCAGTAGTTTATTCTGAGCCTCGTACACCAAATTCAATCTTAATGGCAACATATCTAAAGAGTTAGCTAAAAGCTAAAAAAACCATTCTCTGTTTCGGTCATGAAATCTTTAAAAATGTCATCTTTTTGGGCTGATTTCATTACACTCATATTTTTATGAAAGTATTTGGAAGAAAAGTATTTAGTCCAGAATTCAGTTTCTGTTAACTACAAAAATGAGTTTCCATTAGTCGATGCGTTAAGGAAAGTAGTAATAGGCTTAAAGCTGTAATTTACTTACTTTGTCTGGAACGTATGCTAAATAAGCATTATGTACCCCTGGGTATTGAGTGAATATTGAGTGAATGATATCAGCATTGATCTGAAACTTAATTGCATTTTCTTCTCCATCAGTTGGTATAATATCGGCCAATAGTGTACTAGACAAACCTTTCTTTTGACTGTTTGTCCAATTTTGTTGAATCAACAAATCCTGACATTAAAACTATCGTTATCTTACTTTTCTTGTCATCCAAAAATCTTCCTCTGAGAGTACATTACCGATGACAAGTTCTTTGTGAAGTTGCTTCCAATCAGGATGCGAAGCTAATAAAGCCTGACGAGCTTTAATATCAGTTAAAGATGGAGCAGCAGCTGGAGATAGTGAATTTTTAAGTTCATTTGAGAGAGTATCACGATGAATCAGAGTACTGAACGAGAAAGTGAAAGCAGCGTTAGTAGTTTGTATTTTGAGTAAGAACTTTTGATTATCTTTTGGTTTGTTTGCTAGTTGAGTTTTAATATCTGAGTAAGGTATGATGACAGGTTGAGTATTTGAATCTGCTTCTTGCCATAGTAAACTCGATTGACTACAACTAGCGAAACCTTTTCTTTTCTTGTATAAACAAGGCACTTTCTTATCTTGCATTCAACCTCAAAAATCAATGAAAAAGATTCCAAGTTTCTTTACAAAAAAAGTAATTCAATGGCAAGAATACCCAATGGAATGAAAAGCTTCTCTTTACTATCAAATCATACCAAAGTATTGCATGGAAGCTCAGTCATTCAGTCGATTTTGTACTCTAGAAATTCAACTCTTTGTAATAGAATTCAAGTCCGTTCTTATAAAAATAATTTACAAGTGCGTTCTTATAATGACTTTCAGGATTCAGTGTTCAAAAAAGCTCCAGATTTCTCTCCAGCATACTATAAAGATTTAACTAAAGCAAAATTATCAGCGTTTGTTCTGTTAACCACTATGGCCGGATATGCTGTTGCTCCAGGTGTTCCTTTACTATCAACATTCTTTTGGACTACAATTGGAACAGGTCTTTGTGTTGCATCGGCAAATACAATCAACCAATGGACTGAACAACCTTATGACGCACAAATGTCCAGAACTAGAAATAGAGTTTTGGTAAGACATGCACTTACACCAACACACGCATTTCTAATAGGAACTTCATGTATAGATTTGTTTTAACATATAGCTGGTGTGGTGGGGACTGGATTACTAGCTTGTTTTGTTAACCCATATGCAGCAATCTTGGGATTCTCAAATATTATTTTATACACTTGCATTTACACTCCTATGAAGAGATCCTCTATTTATAACACTTGGCCAGGGGCTATAGTGGGGTAAGCCATTTCCATTTTTTAATTTTAGTGCAATTCCACCAATGATAGGCTGGGTAGCATGTACAGGATCATTTGCACCTGGAGCATTTGTATTAGGATTTGCTTTGTATGCATGGCAATTTCCTCATTTTAATTCTTTGGCTTGGAATCTCCGTCCAGATTATTCGAAAGCTGGTTATCAAATGATGTCTGTGATGGACCCTGCATTAAATAGTCGAGTATCACTCAGGTAACAATTTTTGCTTTTAAAATATGTTGATAGATATGCTTTAGCTATGTTTCCTATATCTGCCGCATGCTATTTTACTGATATAACGACAATATGGTTTGTTTTAGATTCCAGTATTGTAAATGCATACATGTCTTATTACGCCTTTGCATTTTGGAAAAATTCCAATGATTCCAATGCTCGAAAACTGTTCTTCTCTTCCTTGGTACATTTACCTGTGTTTTTGATACTATTGATGATTCATAAATCAGAAGTAGAAGAGACTAAAGAGGTAGAACTTGAATAATAATATAGAAAATTATTTTGATACCTTTCGTCTCTTTTTTATGGACATATACTCATGGATTCTACAACAGCGTCGGTTTTCTAGTATATCTTTCTCAGCCTGCATTATGTTTCTTTGAGCCGTTCGTTTCCACCACCGTCCCTTCCAGTTCTGGAAAGATACGCGCGAAGAATGATATCGCAGAGAATGAGGTTCAGGAAGACCGGCTTCATTCAGTTATTCAAAGGCCGTCAATCACATAATCGGTCCATTTCGATAGGCGGATGGCGGTATTGACTCCAGTGACTACTTGAATAACCATGTTTATCATGCTCAAAATTGCAGTTTATATTGCATTGAATCACAACTTCGAAAAGATACTGGGCCGGTGTGCAAATATTAATCACTTGTATTTACCATTTCAGCAGTTGCTGCCGATAGACCTATAGCCCAATTTTTTAGCGTTGCTTTTGGCTTGTTTCCAAATGGAATATTCTTTATCCCTTCCAAAAGCAACTT
>MU621523.1:0-12290 GCA_025399215.1 Globomyces pollinis-pini | reverse complement strand
GAAAACCATAGTTCCGATCGCTAATGAGATGTTAGAATTTAACTAAATCTTACAATAGGTTTCACAGAAATGAAATTTTTCTTGCAAACCACAATAAACTACGTGACTTCCTGACACGTGTATACAATAGTGACTGACTATCACATCAACATACAAAAAAAACACAGATCTATTGTTAACAAGTTCACCAAATTATTTTCAGTTAGAAAGAATCTACTGTATTACCTCAATCTAAAGAAGAATGGAAGAAATTTTTAGAATGGTTAAATATATTTTACAACGTTATTTATTTAAAAAGCTAGAAGTTCTATTCTAGATTACTTGTCTTTATGACAGGCAAACAATGGTGACTCACTCACATCAACAACAACATCAATAAGATTGCAGGTATTCCAAAAGCTGTTGGTGCGATCGGACTTTGTATTTAACGGGGATTATGTTTAAACAGATTTCAAATTTTAAATTTTTGATTTATTGTTAAAATTGAATATATATAGGTCCTAGTAACGATCCGTAAAACAGAAGCAAATGGATTCTCTCAGCATCTTACAATCAGTCTTTGAATCAAGTAAAAGAGTAGAAGAGACTTATCCAATGAGCAGAGATCTACCATCTTTACAGCCCGTTTGGCGCGCTATCAGATCATTTTACTCCACCAAGACACACCAGTACAAATATCACATCAGTTACAAAATTCCATTTTTTATTTTATTCTATAGTTTTTGAAGGCAAGACAAGCTATAGAGTATTTTTTATACAACATAAAATGAATCAAAGTCGAAAACTTCTTTTGTATGAATTGTGGATTCTTCTATCAAAAACGAAAATGTCCTTAACAAGAAAACATTACTTAAAGAGTGACTCATTGGCTCATCCTTTTTCATCACCATGGAGAGAAATCTTTAAACGAAAAGACAATCTTGCCTTTTTGAACAGTACTGGTTTAACGTTTAATGCGTTCATGCTCTTATTTTCGAAATTTAAAAAGTATCTTCCTTTAACATCACCCAAAAAAGCAGGAAGACGTCGATTAATGAAAAGCATTGATGTATTGAGACTGGTTCTTCAGTTGTTAAACTCAAATATGAAACAGAAAACGTTAGCACAATTTTTTCGAATTGTCCCTTCATCAGTTTGTCTGTATGTAAATTTAGGATTGAATCAACTTCTGCTTGTTCTTAAAAATATGCTAAATATTCAGGTTACTTGGCCCTGCCCAATTCAAATGAAAGAATATAGTTTACTGATTGCAAAACGAGAACCATTACTAACGAACACGCTTGGATTTGTAGATGGTCTCAATCTTCCAGTACATGAATCATCTGATTTCGAGACTCAAAATGCGTACCATAATGGTTGGTTAAGTGGTTGTCTCGTATCGAATGTTTTTGTCTTCAGTCCAACCGGCTGCATTATTTATGCTGCAATTAACAAAACAGGATCTTGGCATGATTCCCAAGTAGCTAGAAGTTTATATGATAAGCTTAGATTTGATACTCCTCAAGAATTTGATGTTTTGGCTGACTCAGCGTTTGCTTATTCGGATGATTTAAGCAAACACATATTAGCTGTTGAAAGATTCAGCCATGGACAGATTAACCAATTGTGTTGCAGAAACAAATTAATCAGTTATTAGTCAACGTTAAGCTGCAGAATGGGGCATGGGTACTATTCAAAGAACATTTGGTCGTCTAAAATCGCTTTTACCATTAAACAATCGTAAACGTTTAAGTATTTTTAAAGCAATAGTTTTGCTACATAATTTTAGAACCAATATCAAATACAGACTGTTTATACTCAATAAAGTTATATTGAAATTGAAATGTTAATCATTTTTTTATTCATAAATGCCATTATAATCAATCATGTTCGTTAAATTCTGGATTTAATTTCCAGTTTGTTGGATACAATTACCAACCTCCATTTAAATCCTTTCATTTCAAGTTTCATATCTTTAAATTCCTCTTCATGTTTGTATTCGTTATCAATACTAGCAATTTTCAAGTCAAATTTTGTTCGTTTGTTCTGAAAGGGTGAAGTTTTTTTACTTGATGGTCGTTTTGAATTGATTAATGAATTAGCAGGCGAGGAGACAGTCGCTGGTGAATTTCCAGGAGTTGGTGAAATAGATCCATCATTGATAGAGCTTTCGACTTCTTCAAAAACAGCATCATTGGAAGTTAGATCATCTTTTTCAAAATCAGAAGCTCCAATACTTTGTTTTATCAACTTGGCCTTTCGAACAGGGTGGGACAATTGGGATCACCGGTTGGTTTTCTATTGTTAACAAAACCTTTGAACTTTGCTTTTAATGAATCGTCATCTCTTTCCTCCCAAACATTGGCTCTAGCGACTCTGTTGTATTCTTCTGATACTCGTTTCCACATATCGTTTCCAATTGGTTTGATGTTTTCTACAAAGTCTAACATTGGAAGTCTTCCAATGGAAAGGTCACGGAGGATTAGTTAATTAGTGATAATAATATATAATTTTTAATCCATTGAAGAAACTCCAAACTGTCTTGAAATTTGCATTTGAGTAAACGTTCTACCGGGATGAAATTAACGATTTTATGGTTATCGACTGCAGTTAGTAATTCTTTAAACTTGGAAACTTATTCCCATTCATGTTTAGCTTGAAATTTAACATTTTGTAAATGTAACTATTGATTAAATAATCAAGGATACATCTCCATAAATGGAATCCATGTTCAAACAATGAGCAGCACTGGTTCTGAATTGTTCAATTTTTGAATACGATTGATTTGATGAGTCAATATACCCTTGTATTACAATAAGTTTCTCATAGAATCACTTCAAAGCTTCAAAGTTTTAATAATGTTTTTACTTTTTAAGAACCAATTTAAAAGGAAGCCATTGTGTTTCTACTAAAATAGTAATGAATCTTAATGAGCGTTCCATTATAATGCGAACGATTCTCTAGTATATTGATACTAGATGCTCAGATAAAATTACTTATAATGCCCCCATTAGAAAACTACTTGCCATAATGAAAATTCAAAACCCACCATGAAGACTTCTAACAGTAGCTAAAAACAAGCACTTGAAATAGCGTTGAATTTCATCTTTTTTTTGCAATTCGAGGGTTATTGACGTTTTGCTGTCAAAACTTGAAGTGAGTTTATCATTTCCTTTTTTTAATCGAGTGTTCTTACTCTCCTCTCTGTATATTCTGAAACAATCACATACTTGAACAGAGTAGGCAAACATTATAATTTTTAAGGTTACCTGATGTTATATGACCTGGAATTCATTCTAACTGGCACCTTTATTGCAAGCAATATGATGCGTTTAAGTAAAACATTGAGTGAATACCGATCGTTTGCTTTCTTTGCATGAACTTGCTTATGGAAGCTGCTTATGTGATACATTTAGTGACAATATGAGCGAATACTTATTTATCGTTTGCTTTTTTTTTGCATGAACTCACTAATGGAAGGTGTTCTGAATCAAGTGAAACTGGTGAAGTAACCTTTCGATATTTCATATATTTTAATCATTTCTAGCATTCATTGATATGTCGATTGCTATCGTTCATAGTTGAGCTGCGATACATCCAACTTTACTAGTTTTGTGATACAGCCTTGTCAATTTCGTTATACGACCCAGATTGGCCACAGATCCCTCTGTGTAACTTCTGGTAAATATCAAATTAGCATTTGGACGATACGCTCAGAACACTTAAATGTGTTGATTCCTATTACTTTAAAGTGAAATTTGTCTTTTTAGACTACTCATTAACACTATTTCTTGTATATATTTTGTCTTCTAAAATGTGTATTAGCCAGAATATTTCATACATCTCGCCCATACACAAAACCTTTTTTTTATCTCATGCCATTGCAGTCGGACGGGCTGTAATTCGTGATACTTCTGGGCTTCCTCAGTTAGTGTGAAACCGTTATGCTAATCCAAGAAGATTAGCATTTTCATTGGACTGTTCTGGTTGTGGATCATGCAAATACTAGCATACTCTATTACCACTTTTACTGCAAGGTTTATTCTTTTGGTTATCAAGTGGTTTTTAATCTCCTTTTACCGAGTACAGTTACTGTACTCAATTGGTGAAGCAGTAGCAACAAGTTCCAGAATCCCAGCTAATTTGAGAAGATTGCTTCCAAAGTGGAAATATTTTCTCATCGCAAATCGGGATAGGTAGTTAAATCTCGATTTAGGTAGTCTAAACTCCATTAGATGGAATGTGATTCAAATTCAATTTCTTTCAAATAATTCTTTAGAGCGCAGTTTCACCAGATACAAAAATTTAGCTGTTTCCTCGCAATTCCTGTTACCATTTAATTTTTAATATCTGAAATCATAAGATGATCAAGTGGTTAACGTTAAAAGTACAATCTGTAGAATTGCATTTGTCGAACTATCTCTGTAGAATCTACCAAGGGAATTTGGTATTATATGTGTAAAATACTTTCATTCAATCTTAATCATATTAAAACATATATATTACTTTAGTCTATCTAATCATCTTCGAATGATATTTCCATTTCACTATCGTCAAAGGTTGTCCCTTTGGTGATTCCATCATAATCATAAAGGATGGTTCTCGTTTCCACATCATCGTCAGTGGGGATATAATACTCCCGGATTTTCGAAACATCTGAAAAGCGAAAGTTATATTCTTCCAGTGGTATCTCTTTCAGTATATCTGCCGATTTTTTACAATCCTGTTCATTGTTACGGTCACCAGTGGAGCGAGAATCTATTGAGGACACATCGCAAGATTTTGTGGAATGGTTTGAGTGAAAGTCACATGCTGAATCACATAAGATTCGACCATGGTCAAATGAGTTACAGTCATTGTTTGTAAACGTCCAAAGTGAATTGCTTGAGGAATCGGAATCGAAAGTAGGAGTGTAATGCGGGTTTTCGATTGTTAAACTTTTATATGCCTTGATGGAGTTGCAGTGCAGTATTCCCAGTTTTTGTAAAATTTCAATTATATTCTGTTGGAAATTTAATGTATCTGAATAAGGCAAACAATACTCCTAAAAAATTAGTTTGGCTAAGGTGTACCTCTAAACTATTTAGAATAATTAGCTCTGATCCAAATAAATTATCCGGTTCTATAAATCGATAAAATAAACCTTTAAGCTTAAATAATAACTAAAATCGGACTATAAATTAACGTAAATACATACAGCAGTAGGATCTTCAATTTGCTGTGTTTGAATATAACACAATGTACAGCATGTGGTCAGCTCTAATCCATTTTTCCCAGAACTATCAATAAATTCATCCAAAACATTATTGATAGAGCCAAGGGATACATTGGATATAACTAATTGAGAAAAGGTATCACAAGCCAAGGAAAGGTATTCTTAGGATTAAAAACGTCAAAAACCTACCATGAGGAGTTAACTTATTTTCGTCTAAAAAATCTTCATCGGACTCTGAATCCTCTAAAGAATCCAGATCTGAATCATCATCTGAGTCTTGATTGCATTCATCCATAGTTTCGCATTTTGACAACAAACCTTCCAAGAAATTGTTGTCATGATCATTATTTAATTCATTCCACTCTTTTAAATCTTTAATATAATGGATTAAATCCTGTTTGCAAAGTAAGAATTTGGAGTAGTCTGATTCCATTTTTTTCCGCTGACTTTCAGTGCTGATTTTAGCTTTAATTATTATTGAATCTAAAACAACTCTTGATTGCTTTTCATGGTTATAATCCAGTTTTAATTCGTTATACTGATCCAGCAGTTCATTATATTTTGATTTCCAACGTTCATTAGATAATTTGAGTTTTTTATGATTTGAGTAATTATTATTTGAATATAATAATGATATTGGCCAATAGAGTAAATTGTATATAGAATTCAACCAAGAATTTAATAATTTCTTAGTTGAAGAAAGATAGATTAAAATGTAATTCCTACAATAATCGATTATTTTTGAAATCATTTTCCAGTTGAATTTCTTTTTGTTTCCTACTTTCTTTTTTGTTTTTTGAAGGAAATTGAAGGCTTGCCAAGCCACCTGCTGGGAACAAATGACATCATGTATCCATCTCATTACTTGTAATGGTATCTCATTCATTTATTGTAATGGTATCCATCTCATTTATTGTCAAGTTATCTCATTACTTTTAGTTTGGTCTTGGAAAATTAACTAGTAATTAGTTATTTGGTAATTCGCGTAGGTTTTTACTTGATGTTTATTCAATTCATTAGTATTGCCAAGGAACGCGATACTGTCAGCCAATCATAGTGTGTGAATTATACCTAAGCATTGTAAGAATACTAAAAAATTTCAAAGCGTGTTTGAGGACTTTAAGTTTTTAGGACTCTAGTGTAAGAATAATTATCCATTATCGATTCTAATGAAATAAGGCACCTACTAAATTTAGGTAATTATTTCACCGCGGACTACTTAGAACTAGCAGACTGTAAAAATGAAATATAAATTCACACTGAATTCCTGTGAAAGCTAAAGCATCTATCAACTTCTAATAGTATTAAACAACCACCATGTAACAACTTCCAAGTTCATTTTCATTTTTTTGCTGATCAAATCATGAGCTTGGTTCAAACTACTGACATTACAATCAAATTATTAGCAAATGGAACTGGTAATACTATGCTATTTTATACTAGCTCGGGATAAGCTCAACCGCTTCGTTCAATACTTTACCAAGTTTTTGGTGTGGTAAGTGAATTATAATTCATTGTAAAATGGAAATTGCTATAAATCGCTTCTCAATTTCATTTATTTTTCTTGATATGAGACTTCATTGACAATTATTAGGTATGGCCAAAAGAATGGATTTGAAAAGGACACTTTGGCTAGAATGTCGAATTTAGTAGCAGCCTTGGCTTGTACCCGAAAAACTATGCGTCTTGGAAAGCAATTGGATCATGCTAGAAACATTTCCAAATCTGGCTCTATTACTGATGACATTTTACGTGTCCTAACTATTTCAAAGTCCTTTGGATTGGGACTCTGGTTGGTTCATGATGCTTTGGGTTGGGTATGTGCTAACTAGTTTTAAACCACAATCTAGGCAAATACTCAAAAAATCATCAAATTAGAAGCGCCAAAGGATGTTTCTCGTCGTGGAAATCAATTCTGGTTATTTGCTCTAGGTATGCTACCTTGATGTTTATCATGCTAGTTTCTTCATTGATGATCAATGTTTACAAATTGCGCTGGAATGCTATCCGCTTAAGTCAAGAACAACGCATCTTGAAAGCTAATGGAACTCAAGCAAAAGATCTCTCTGCTGCCGACAAGATCAAAGCTTTACAAGTGTAATGATTTAATTTATTTTGATTTTGTTAGTGAAAAGTCTAATTTGGTTTATGCTACTGTGTCTGACTCCCTTGATATTTGCATTCCTTCCATTTCTTTGGAATATCTACCATTGGAGCCAGGTGTAATATTATCTTATACTGATCGATTAGGTTGCTGGATTATGTGGTGCTATCACTTCTCTCATGGCCGTTTGGACCCAATTAAAACCTTTATTAAAGTGAATTTAATAAAGAACAAACTCAATTTGATACTTGAATACATTTCTGAGACTTCTGTAAGGTTCTATGCTAAAAATATGTATGGTCCAACGGAGCAAAACACTTGATTACTAAAAGTACATCTACTCCAATATATTTTGAATAATAATTTATACTTGTTTAAGTTTTGCTTCCTTCATAAGCAATTTCTTTTGCTCATAAGACACACTGGTACCAAAAACCCAATCCCATATCCGAAAGAAAGAACCATAATTACCCTTAAAGTATTGATGGTGATATTCATGAAATTCTGCTCCAGCCCATATTGGAAGATAATGATGTAAAGACTGAATAGGGTCAAACAAAGATGACTTACCCAAGGAAAATCGTATCCCGAATGACAATCAATTGACTGAATTGAACGTAGAGAAAACCTATAATCAATTTGCGTCTTGAACAAACCATAGTAGTAACGTTACCAAATGCATTTCATAATAATATGTAAAAATAGTAGGTCCTATAGGATGGTGTTCAATCAAAACAATTATTTACCCATAAAAAATCCAAAAGCGACAGTCAATGCTTCCACAGTATGAGCATATTCAGCAACAATGGCACGATTAAAAGTGTATTCATGATGCATTTTATGAATATGTTTGTACAAAGGTCCCCAATGTAATGCACGATGACACCAGTAATATACAAAATCTTCAATTACAACAAAAAGAGCAATTTGTGATACAATATCGGGTAGATCTGGAAATGTAGATGAAGTACTTAATTGTAGAAATACAGTTACTGGATAAATAATCCCTGTAAACGCTCTAGCTAACAAGGAGTGTAAAATCAGTTTCTTCCAATCTTGTCTAGTTAAACTTCGATTCTAATGGATAAAATAATCATGGGTATACCGGTTGAAGTTTAAATTGATCAAAATAGGGAATAAATTCAATCAAAGAGTAAGGAATTATTCTAGATTAAGCATGAATATTGAAGATAAACTACCTTGACATGGTTACCAGTTCATGCCAACCCATCATGAGCAACGTAATTGTTAACACTTGATTTTCACTCTGACAAATGTAATAATCCCATTTGGTTTCTAGGGTACTCTTTATCGTATAGTAATCCATTATTAAAGTTTGTTGTTTTTAAAAACGTGAAGATTATGGATTTTTACGTGCCAAAATCACAAGGAAAAATTTGTTGTTGATTCCGACTGAAATGATTCCGATCCGATCTCAATAACATTTGTTAAGGTAACACAAAAGTTACCTTAAAATGATCAACCGTTTTTCTCTTACTGCAACCAATGAGAATGCAATCTGTAAGGAAAGACATATATTTTATTAAGAGATATTATCAGAGAGTTGTATGTAATCTGTGGAATCTTGAATCATAACAATTATAACTCCTAGTGAGATCATAACCAGAATTTGAACATTCATGAACTACATGTCGGTGAACCATTACTAATCATATAACAACGTCTTTCCACCATTCAAGAAACTACTCGGTTGATATTTAGTCAAACAAAATCCATTGGTAGTTATCAATAAAAAATCAAAACACAATTGAATTTTTTTTCCATCCCATGGTTGAAATCATCAAACAAGGAGCAGAAGCAGTAAATGGATTTAATAATTCTGAATCACATCTAGAAGGTTTACATGCTGGATTTTGGTGACCGGAAAGCAATAGCAAAACAACGTTTTAAAGTAAAATCCATCCAATTTATATCATAGAAAGCTTATCGACATCCTACTTTAGACAAAAAGTTGACTTCAAAAAGAGTCATCCAAGAATCCAGATCATTGCAGCGTTTGAAGCAATTGGGGTTAGATACTCCAACCATTTACCAAGTGGATCTGTATCATTCAACTATTTATATGGAATACATTCAAGGCCAAACTTTACGAGATTATTTGCTAGAGACTGATAATTTATCAATTGCAAGTGTAGTCGGTCAACAATTAGCATTAATTCATGATACCAATTTGATTCACGGTGATTTAACAACTTCGAATTTATTATTACGTGAAGATAATACTGCAAATGTAGTGTGGATCGATTTTGGATTATCTTATGTCACTACTTTAGTAGAAGATAAAGCTGTAGATATGTATGTCTTGGAACGATCGTTATTATCTACTCATCCAAAGATTGCAAAAGCGTTTGTAATACTCTTAATGCTTATTCTTTAGTTTGATTTGCTTTTAAATGCCTACAAAGAAACTTCAACGAATTCCAAAGAAGTGATTAAACGTTTTGAAGAAGGTATAAGGTGAATGACTTATGTGTAGTGAGATTACGTGGTCGAAAACGAACAGCATTTGGATAAATATGACAATATCAATAAATTCATTCCTCATCACTTTTCTGAAATGACTGAAACATTTGCAGATTACAAGTTCTATTGAAATAATAGAGTATACGTATGATCTCATTGCATAACATCTTTCCAAACTTCTAAATATCGTTACTAGTAAGAAATAACAATTTGATCTATCACATAAATTGAGTCCTATGATAATATCCAGAAACATGAATGATACAATACGGAATATGAATTAAAATACGAGCAGTCATAGTAATTTATTGTTAATTAGTGTAAAAGGCAAAGACTCAATGATGACCACCACCATTTCCTCCATGACCAAAAGCTCTCTCTGGCTGAATAAGGGGATTTAATTGTGCCATATAAGTAACTGCCCACCTAATAATAAATTGATAAAACCAAGATTTACATTAACCAACAGCAAGTGACAGTCATGACTAGACAAGTTCGATGAACAACCTGCTCTTCACCATTAGGAACAAATTTGAATCCAACTCCAGTTGATATTAAGAAAAAAAAGAAAGATGCGACGATAGTTGATGCTGGCATCTCTACTAGGGTAAAATGAAGAAAAATCGACTTCGTGTCTTGACAAATCATTTACAAGACCACTACAAGTAGACTCAATTAGACTCATTTGATTTCAGTTTGTCTTCAGTTTGACTCTTTACATTTCAACAAGAAATGTAAAAGGTAAAAAGACAAAGTTAGACTATAATTTAAGGTTTTAATGATGAACAAGTCCATTATTTGATTGATATAATGATGGAGACTAGGTAGCAATTTTATTTTAGTTCCGGAAATTTATTCAGGTAATTTTCTTTTTAATGATTCCATTGTTAAAGTAACTTAATTTAGTTGATTGATAATTGATTCAATTGAATTAGCATTAAATTGCATGAAAATAGAAATCATTTGTCATTATGAAGAATTTTTACAATAAAAAAAAAAATTAGGTTGATACTAAAACCATAAGAAACAAACGAATTACTGAATCTTACATTCCCTCATACAAACACCCTCTTGTTCCCCATGCTGTTTTCTAGCCCACCATCAGATGATTTTAAATTGCCCCAGAAAGCCTCATGTGTGACTGAAACCATTGAGCCACTTCTTTCTATATCTTCACTAATTTCAAATTAACCTGCCTCATATAATGTTTAAAGAAACTCAAATCGCTGTCAAATTCTTATCCTCTTTTATACAAGAAAATCAAAGAGATACTTTCGAAAATGCTCTGCATTCAGAACTAATAGCAAAATTCAATGCTCATTGGTATCCTTCATTTCCCTTGAAAGGTTCCGCTTATCGGTCTATCATTAACACTCACAAAAAAGATAAAATACTAATCAAAGTCGCTTCCTCTTGTAATATTAATATTAATCAAATACCTGATGATTTGTGTATTTGGATCGACCCTACTTGTGTTTCCTATCGTCAAGGTACTAATTATATCGTCACTTTATGGGAATACGGCGCCCCTATAGATTCTTCTAATTCTATTAAATTATCTCCAAAATCAAAGAATGTAACCATCAAAGCTCCATCAATGTCTCCTCCTCCAAACCGAGGTGGATCCCCTAGATTGTTACGTTCTATTCCTGTAGCCTAGTTGTTTATTTACTTCATGTGCTTATTTACCCACCTTTACACTTTGTTTTGATAATAAATTTTACTACTAAATGATCTGCTGTTTTGCTCTTAATTGTATCAATTCTAACGAACTCAATAATGGTTAATCCCTATAAAGAACTTAGTAACTACAGTAATGCCATTCAATTTTGAATTGATACCCTTACATTATTTCCTGTTGGTTCCATACTTACAGGTATTGGTGAATAATCATTATATTATATCATCATGAACATGGACTAATTACCATTTAAACCTTCTTGCTTACAAACAACACAACATGAAACTACGGATATTTAAACACAAACTTTGAAGTACAAGACGACCAATACTTTCCTCATCACTATTTGGCCACTGGCGGTTGCCTTTCCCACCTTCCAGAATCAATCTATCTTTTCAAAAACATTCTGCTTTTTAATTGACACAATGAATGACTCTTTCAATTCATCTAGTCTGTTACAAGTCTTCCAGTCTACATATAGTAATTCATCAACTTCTTTCAATGAATATCCTACAAACTTCACTGATGGTCGTCTTTTTAATAGCCTACATTTACTGTTTTCCATTCTCATCTTGTAGGGACATTACTTAGCAGTAAGGCTTTTTCTCATGAGGTTATATTTGCTAGCATATAGGTGGATGCAGTAACAACATCCTATTGATAGCATTGCCAGCACTACAGTTATACTGGTAACAACTATGAGTTTGAACTGTCTGTTAATCTCTCTGTCTTTTCATCTACATGTATTATTCAAAACAACTCAACCGTTACAAATGGTCAATTTTTACAAAAAACGTCACCAAGTTGTCCGAAGAATCACAACCACT
>MU621522.1:0-12372 GCA_025399215.1 Globomyces pollinis-pini | reverse complement strand
ATTTTTTTCAAGTAAAATTATTCATTATATTATAATTTTTAAGCATCTCAATCAGCTAAATTCTCTTGTATATCTTTGAATGGATTATGAACTTTCTTCAAAGGTTTAAAAAGTGGTAGTTTGCTTGGGGCAGTTGGTGTATTCATTACCATTGTCATATTTTCCTTATCCAAAGGATTACCCAAAGCGTCAAAAAGCTCCATTTTCCCTTGTGAACGAAGTTCAACTCGTAATTCATCATAACTTTTTGTCAATTCCCAATTTTTGGGAATACTACTAATCAAATATTTTCAAAACATTACTTGATTTCTTGTTTACGTGGTGTTTTACCTGTACTTGTATCTTGCACCAATGAACCATTTTGGACGGTTTGAATTCCATGGTCCATTAGTTGATCAAAATCTGCTTTAAAGGAATCATTAATTGTAGATTGGTGAGTCAACTAAAATTAAACAACTTGACTTACGGAGTTTGTAACTTCCCGGAATTCATTTTCTACCCAATTATCTAATTTAAGAGAGGTCTGATCGGAAAGTTTCAGATGCTTTCTGGATGATTCAATCATATCTACAGATTTTGCATGATCTCTTGCTGAGTTGTTATACAACTTCTCCAGCCCAGTTTTGGTAACTAATGAAGCTTTTTCAATTGATTGGTGTAGCGACTTCTTATTGGTTTGAATATCTTGGGTTAATCTATACGTGATATCATTTAATCGCGTAGTATTTTTCATCTGATTGTCTTCCATATCCTACATGTTAATATTCAAATCTAAAATACCTCCATCGTTGACTTGACGGAGTGTTCAACAGAATTTAAATTAGATTTTGTAACTCTACTAAATTCATTCCACTTTGATCGTTTTATTTCTTCACATTTATCGTTTGAATCAACAAACGACAATAAATTGGTAGAATGTGATTCAATGGTATCAACCGTATGATTCAAGTTAGAAGTCCATCGAGTTTGTACATTATCATGATATTGCGATATTCTTTTTTGAATATCCTCCATCAATTGTTGCTGCTCCATTTGCGATTTTACCTTATCGTTGTTGATTTTTTGTTGTAAACTTAAATTCTGGGTACGTAGATACTCCATCTAAAATTAAACATCTATAATCTATACCTCCGCTGCCATTGTTTTTCTAGTGCTTTCCTGCTGTGAAGATAAATCTTCCAATGCCTCACCAACAAATGAAGTTAGTGTACTCTCAACATTACACACCTCCTGAGACACTGATTTTAATTTTTCAGTGACCTATGTTTAGGATATTGTTTCTAACCTGCTGTGTTTCTAACCTTAAGGACTCATCAAATTCCTTCAACGACTGCGAATTCTGAATCAAAAATAAATCCAATTTTTTTTCATTTTCTGCTGAAACTTCAGAAGCAAGTAGTAAAGTTTCATTCAAAAGCTTAGAAAATTCTTCTCCCATGGCAGCCGATATTGTCTTTAGCTCACTATCATAACCAGCTAGTTTCTCCAGTCGATTGTTGAGTGTGGTTGCTCTTTCAGTTGTTGCCTGTGATTTAGCTTGAATATAATTACCCTTCTTAACTCTTCTTGATTGGCGTGAAGTTTTGAAATCATGGTTGAACTCAAATCCGAGACGCTAGTATTTAGCATAGTCACCTTTCCATTGATTTGACTGAAATGATCGAGTAAACTTGATTGAAACTCTTCAAATTTTCGAACATTCTGATTTTCAATTGCATGTTTTCTTCCTATATATTAATACTTAGCGAACAGCTACCAATCTTTTCATGCAATTCATCCAGGTTTGTTGTTGTTGATTTCAAAGTATCGACTAGCCCGTTCGCTAGCACATTCAAATTCATCTCTGTTTCTGCATGTGCCCTATGGTAAGAAGATATATATTACTGAGTGAAGTATTGTTGCTCCAACAACTTAGTTTGTAGTTTTTGAGTTTCATCCACAAGTTTGACTAATTCTGCTCGCTTTACATACAATTCCTCCAATGCCTCATCTAATTTAACGGAAGTCTCTGTCAATAATTCATTTTGTTGTTTGAAGTGCTCTTGAAGTTGATCCATCTCTTCTTGTTTTAACTCGATTACTTTTGACATTTCAGTTATGCTAGTTTTGTTTCCTAAGTTCTCTTGAGTAAGAGTGTTGTAAGACTAGAAATAAGTGGATTAATGATTACCTCTGGTGATAGGTATATTCCATTTTTTTCTCTGGATGCCTACCATATAAACTTGAATGTTTTACCAGTAAATCCGCTTTAAGTTGTTCAATTTGGTTGACATATTCTCTAATCAAAGCTCTCTTGGTTAACTTTTGATTAACTTCTGGCTTGTTTCTGATGTTCTTCGCTCTATGGGCATAATCTAAAGTGGAAAGCGACTCTTCAATACTACACCTTGCTGGTGATATAGCAGCAATAATGCATGTCTTGGTACGTCCACCTGGAATGAGCATATTCAAAATTACCAAGGGAATCTTGCAAGATTCTGGTAAGTTTACTCTCTCTATAAGGAATATGTGGGCTTCTATCTACGAGAGCATTGATCACTCGCCCGAGTGTCAACAAACTCTAAAATGGTCAACTTATGGAATATCTTACTTGATTGATCATACCGGCCTCTTTTGCACGCCTATTTTCAGCGCCAGATCGGCCAATATTTTCTGACCCCGCTAGATCTACTAAGTTTAATTTTCCAACCTAAAATTAACCATCACAAGTAAACCTTGAGTAATTCTTCTCCATCTGAAGTTGACTCTTTTATGTGAACAGTGATGGTGAATATTCCATGGGAACGACTATCATATTAACTTTCGTTTGCACACCTTGAAACATCATTCATTTTAGTTGCTGCAGTTTGCCTCTTTTTACTCCCAATCTGCAAAATAGTAATTACATCTGCCGCACTTTTCACCAAGGTTTCCTCTACTCCGTTGATTACAACAGAACCCTTTCTGTTCAAGTCCTCATATAACTTCAATTTTTTGCAGTCTTCATCAACTGCTAATAAATCCTTTAGTTCTTCATTATACAGTTCCAGGAATGAAACTCTGACTGTAAACTCAGATGTGTCATTTTCCAGTTGTTCAAATAGTGAATAAAGTGTCCTGGGTATAATCCCCGCCCCAGTTGTTGGGTCACGCAGATCACCTTCCATGGTATGAGTTTTACCAGCTCCAGTCTGGAAATAATGAGAGGGAAATTAAAAATACCTGGCCTAAATTTGAGCATTAATCGTCAGATGTACCATATGCAAAGATCGTGCAATTATAACCTAATAAAACTTCCGACAACATCCCAGAAACAACATCATCGAACACTTGCTGTTGAGATACATTTGGCCCAAACACTTTATCAAAACTAAATGTTTTCGTTGTTGCATCTGAAGCATTTGCATTGGCCTTCACATGAACCTGATTATTACTAGTAGCAACACATGTGGTTGAATTCTCTCTGACTTCCCGCTGATTTCTTGGTCTACATTGTTATTCAAGTTCAAAAGATTACCTTTGTAATTTGATTAGTGACTTTTAACATACCTAATAATTCAGTTGAGTAATTCAAATACCATACCTATAGTAATGAATATTTGCTATGATCTCAATACCTTACTCGAACTACAACTGTGATGTTGGCCTCTTTACTGTCCATTTTCAAAGAATTTTCAGACGTCATGTTCGGACTTTATTACAAGTATCATCTTAACCAAGAGTACAGTTTTGTTGTATTTCAAATAGTAAGTTCATAACTGCATTTTCGTTTGATTGCGTTTATCGTGCAATATTTTATAGAGCAAACCATTAAAACCTCAACTCTTAAGAATGTGAACACTGATAGAAGAATAATGCAATTGTATTACCAGAACATCTAGCCATTTGAATTTCAAATACTGTGTAAATATTGTTTTCTCTTTAAACGCGTCTCATCCAAACTGTATGACTGACAGTTGTGAAATACTTAGGCAAGCGTGGTTACAACTAAATGGAAACCCAATATTGATACCTAAAGTTGAATCCTGCTGTGACGATAAATTTGATCGAATTAAATGTATTGAAGGAAATATCACGGAGATGTAAATTAGCTATCTTTAGAATTGACCAAATATAGCAATTGGTCCGATCAAAGTTTATCAGGATCCATACCGAATCATTTTAACTATTTTACAAATTTAACTGTTTTGTATAGTGTATCTAGTTAACTTTATATAGGAAGTTGGACAATAACGGGATTAATGGTGTAATACCAACGTATCTAGAGACTATGACTAGTTTGACTGTGATGTTAGATCTTTTATTTCTAATTGGTATAGCCATTTGGACAGAAACAATTTGGAAGGAAGCATTCCAAACTTGACAAAATTAAACCTTACATCACTGTAATTAATCTGCAACATTAAATAATTGCAGATATCTTGAATACAATAACTTAAATGGACTGTTTATTAATCCAAAAAAAGACATTCAATTCCATTCATTGTCAGATTGTAAAATTCAAATTGGCAACTTTATCAAATATGACGATGATAATATAATACCAGAAGGTTGTGGTGGAAATGAAATGTTTTATTCGGTTGATGCAAAATCTACAGACTGTGTTAATCTAAGAACTAGTTGGTTAGAGATGAATGGAAACCAGATGACCGCACCAGATTCAAGACTTTGCTGTTTATCCGGAGATAGCAGAATTGAATGTCGAAATGGAAAGATCACAAAAATGTTTATTAATGTATTTAACATCTGGTAGTTATTGGTTTAGATCAGAACTGAAGGGTAACATATCAAAAGAGTTATTCAACCTACAAAACTTGAATACTTTGTAATAATACGAATTATAACAACTTTAGAGCCTTAGAGGAAAATTCGCTGACGGGTGTTGTACCAGATGACATTAGTCTTCTGACTGAACTGGAGTATTTGTAATTCTCATATTTCAACTAATGGCAAAAAGAAATTTGGAATCAAATCTTTTGACTGGAGATATTGGAAATATGTATCAATTGAAAAAATTGAAGTATTTGTATGGTGAAGAATTTCAATAATCGTAGATTTCTGGATTACAATGACTTTACTGGAGTATTTCGTAATCCCAACGCAGATCCCGGATTTCAAATTCTGGTTCAATGCGAGATATATAACCAGAATTTTCTAAAATTTGATGAGGAGAATTCAATCCCACTTGCTTGCGGTGGCAATGAATATTTCTATGCTGAAGATACAGCTGAAAAAGATTGCCAGGTGATGAGTAAATTATGGAAGGAAATGAACGGAAGTGATAAGATAGCACCGGATATCGATGTTTGTTGTGATAAACTCGATAGTGGAATTAAATGCAAACATGGTCGAGTAATTGAAATGTAATTTTCTTTTAATAATGGTAGCAATTGGTCTGAGAAGTTGTTGACTGGAACGTTTGATAGTAGTATCGGGAGTCTCAGTCACCTAAAATCAATGTAATTCTGTTTTCCTTAACAGTAGTAACTTAAGTGGAAACAAACTTAATGGAATAATTCCCCCAGAGATATCTAACTTGACAAAGCTTCAATTCCTGTAAAGCTGAATCAACTAACCACTAGCTACCTTCAGAATAACAAATTTGAAGGTGATATTCCTCAATTACATTTGCTACAACGGCTAAAAATTATGTATTAATAGGTTTTATAATTCTAGTAATTTATCTTTTAATCGATTGACCGGATTGTTTACAAACCCGATCAATCAACCTCCTTACTATGGTAGTCTCTCATCATGCTCTATTCAGGCTGGAAATTTCCTGCAATTTAACGAAAATAACACCATTCCTGAACTATGCGGTGGTAATGAATCATTCTATCCCCAATACACTCCATTATCTGACTGTCAGATATACTATGAAAGCTGGTTGACAGCCGGTGGAGATTTAGATTCCGCTCCTGACTCGTACACCTGCTGTGATACTTTAGATCCACGTCTCACATGCAACCATAATCGAATAGATGGACTGTAACAACCAAAGTTTAACTCTTAGTTATTGGTCTAAAAGTGGATTGAATGGGTTACTTGATCCTCGTTTGGGGAATTTAACGTATCTGAAAGTCATGTAAACACTATTATGCTCATTTTCAAGGTCGTTTGATGGTAATGAATTAACTGGTCCTATTCCACAAACGTTTACCAATTTAAATAATTTGGTCTATCTGTAAGATACTTTTTCTAATGTGTCAGTAATCTGGAAGGAAACAAACTGAATGGAGAACTACCAAATTTATCGACATTGCCATATTTAGAGTATCTGTAAGTCACTATTAGAATCATTTTAACACTAGGCTACTAAAATGGAACGAATTAAGTGGACTATTTGTTAACTCTGTGAGCAACCTAGGTTATTCGGAACTCAAATCGTGTCAAGTATTCAACAACGACTTCTGCTCTAATTCTGAAAATTCAATTCCAGTTGTATGCAATTCTAAATGGTTTAGCAATTGTAATGGCTCTTCTATATCAGAAATGAACATGATCAATGAACATTCATCATTCAGCATCTCCTATTCGACCATTCCGTTGGTCTCAACCATTGGTATGGGATCGGAGGATAAAAGTGGGTTCATTACAGGAGATACTCCCATCCCACAAGCAACATCATCTGACTCTGATGAACCATCTGGATCGCCCGAGTCAGTTGTCTCAAGTATTACAATTGCTTCAATTGCACAAGAAACAAGTAACGATAACACACACATACACACTCTATTAGTAACTTCAACAGACAAGACAAATCTCCCGAAAACGACGAAGTCTGTGATGGTTTTCAGCAAGGCCACAGCAAATAGTATTTGGACTAGTGTCCTTCTTGCTTTATCTTTGCAGCTCATTTTTTGTCTATAATATCAATGTATTCACTAAAAGGTCAAACTAAATAAAACCAGTCAAAAATTAGTCTTGTGTTTCTTGTCCTTAAAAATAATGAAATCGTTAATTCAGTCAAAAAATCCAAAGTTAATACAAAAAGCACTGGAATCTAACTACAGTGCATGGGGAGCACCATCTTTAACGCTTGAAGAATACTTTGAAAGAGAATCATATCTTGCATCATCCAAGTTCAGTAAAGAGTCATTGATATCTTGGTTTTTGGTAGATTCTGATTCACCTGAAGATATACTCTCATCATGTGAAACTTATAGAATACCATGCTTGCTATCAACTAATGATGGTATAGTAAAAGGTTTCTGTTTTGCAATTGGATCCGTATACACTCCAACTCAACATCGTCGAAAAGGATATGCATCAGAAATGATGAAATTATTACAAAATACGTTGAAATCATTCAAAGATTCCGTTGCTTCAACTTTATACTCTGACATTGGGAGGGATTTTTATGCAAACCTAGGCTGGAAAGTTCATCCTTCCAAATCACTAGTTTTGGATCAGTTAAATACAATACCTTCTTTTGAAGTCTCTTCTATAATTCCATTAACAGTTGATACCGCTAGGAAGTTAATTGAAGATGAAGAAAGTCAGTTCTTAAACCAATTTAAGAGCCTTGACAAACCCAGATTTGCTATAATCCCAACCGTAAACGAATTAGAATGGCTATTCAATCGTGGGTTATTTTACTCAAGAGTTGGAAAATATAAACGCGAAGATCAAATAAAGTCCATTGGTATTGCAACGTCATCGAACGATGGGTATCTAACATGGTCTCATAGTTTCAAAGAGGGCATCTTATATATCACCATGATTCAATGCACCTCAGCAAATTCGAAAATGTTACTGCTTTCTGCTATTTCGGAGGCATTGAAGTTTGGTTTAGAGAAAGTAGAGATTTGGAATCCGTCTGAAGACTTGGTCAATGCTGCTTCTAGCATATCGAAACATTTTCACGTCATTGATCGTACGGATTCGTTAAGTAGTTTGGCTGTCTGGGGACAGGAAGATTCCGAATTGGAGTGGGTCAGAAATGAAAAGTATGCTTGGGTTTAGTTTAAAATATTTCAACAACTCTGATCAATAAAAATATTCTTCTCACAACGCAGTCATCGCTAATAAACTATATTCAAAATTTACCAATAAAAATATGAAGGCCAGTACGAAAGACAATTTCACCATTCACGACAATAAAAACCGGGACTTTCTCGGTGTTACATTCATGTACAGGAAACGTTTGAAACTCTTTGAGAATTTCAACCATAAAGCATTTTTCCGATTTCATGGTGACAGATTGACACGGTATTGCACCAAAGAATACCCATATATCGCCCAAAAAATCTTGACCTTGAAAAATAAGTGTTTTAGAATTTTGAAATTTAAGCTGTGATACTCTTGGAAAACAGTTGATCAACGTTTGGGTATTGGGCCTGATATAGAAGGATTGTTCAGAATGATCTAGAGTTAGTAACATCATATATGATTACCTATTCCCACAATAGACCAGTTACATAGTTCGGGTATTTCATCGAAACTTTCGTCATCAATCATGCCGTCCGATGTTAATGCGAATTTTGGTGAATTGGAGACCCCATCGCTGGTCTTGGTACAGTATACCACAGTTGAACAGTCACTTTTCAATGAAGATGAAAGATAGTACGATGGGAAATACTTCAACTGCAATGCAGCCTTATGTAATTGAGAAACTGGTATACCACGATCTTGTGATTTTCTAGAAACCAGGAATTTTTTAGTTGGTTTGTTTTGCCCATCCTTGATCCTTCGCAGAATAAATGGTACCGACAAATGTCCAGTTTCATGGTGTTGAAATACCACCATATCTATAAATTAGTACACTTTAACTGTGATTTGGATTGTATCGAATGATTGATTCAAAAGTGGTGGTACATGAGATTTCTTACCTCCAAAATGCAATTGCTTTCGATCAGTCTGGTGGAGAGTCTTTAATTCATCCAAGCAATGTATTTGATAATCATGTAGACGAATCATAGTGGTAGAAGAATTGGTAATAGTTTCAAAATTGATATGACATTTTGCAAGATTGCTTTTGATATCTTCATAATACCAAATTCTAAAAGAATCCCACTCTATGGAATTATAATATATAGTATTTACCAAAATCTTTCAAGCTAAAGGAGTTTATTTCGGTTTCAATTGGCAGTCCCAAGTAACGTGTACTTCCACTTTGGGCATTAGTTCTATTGAAAAGTGCGACACAGGATCCAGATTCAATTGAAGATATGAGCGATCGTTTGCTAATAGCCGTCTTGGAAGGTTTACTAAGTACACGAATAGCCTCGGATTCAATGTTACATAGTTGATTCCCAGTAGATTCATCAAATAATTGAACACAAAAGTTGAATTCCTTCTTCTTCATTTTTGATATATGTAATCTACGAAACAGGCCAACTTTAACATCAGTCACAGCTTTCCGATTTATTTCATTTAGGTAAGTTTTAGTCTGAATCAAAGAGATATGCTTTGATCGATGGGCGACAACTCCTGTGGGAACTGAATATTTCGGTTCAAATGACAAGTTATTGTGATCACGAATGACTGCCAAATCGTACATGGTCATCATTGGAATTGGAGTTGAATGAATAGCATATTTTTTAGTTGGGGTCAAGTAAATTTGCATTCTAACATTGACTGGCCATCCTTCTCCAAACAGTAAAATGTATGGTTGTGGAGTGAGAAATCTAAATTCATTATTTGGATATTTCTACCTCTTTTCAGACCCATAAGATTTTTGTGCTACTTTAGGATAGAAGAATGTAAAAGACAATTCGGAATTTGGGTATATGATGATATTTTTAACCAATTCACTACCTGTTAATTTCCTTACTTTACTGTATTTTATCAAATGGATATTCGTGATTGTAATGAATCTGTCCATATAAATCTACACCATCAAGTAAAAATTCTCCAGAACTAAACCTCACTTCAGATCGTTCCTCTGTGACATCTGGTTGTGACGAGAAAAGATTTTCGGGAACAAATCCTTCCGTATGACCATATACAGCGTGATCATGAAAGAGATTTGGAGTATTTTTATACATAATATCTAGGTTTTGCTGTGACTCGAAGATACTGTTTTGATTGAAATTATTGATTGCCTTTTCCATTCTTAAGTTGAACTTTCGAGATTCTTCAAAGGTTTGTTGAATATCAGCTGAAGGAGGTTGAAGGTATTTTTGCTGTCCAACGTATGGAAAAAATGAATCGTTATTCAACATGGTGATGCTGGAATGATCAGGTTCAATTGGAGTCCAAGAATCCAACGCAAATAAATTGGTAGGATCAAGTCGGTCATGTATTGTATCCAGTTCCGAAATGCGGTTATGTGTATATCTGTCGTGTGCTGATGATCTGCTATTTTCTGATTCAGATGTGTTTGATGTATCAAAGTACAGTTGATTGGCAGGATAAGGCAATTGGGAATCAAATTTGTCAATAATGGCGTCTATTCCAATTTCATTAGTGCTGAAATCCGGTAAGAATACATTTTGGTCGATCTGATAATCTCTTTTAAATTGATAGTCTGATTGTGAACTATTTTGTTCACGGGAAGATATCTCTTCATCTTCCAAGATCGTGCCGTGGAAATCAGCAAAAGTATTCATTGGTGGGAAATGTGAAGTGAATAGATCGTGTATATTTATATGTATCGATGATCCGTGTGATTTAAGTCACGGTCTTGTTTGAGGGATTTGAATTTCAACTGATATAAACAAACAAGGTTTCAATCAAGTACAGATTAATGTAAAGAACCTTGACTAGATTGTGCAGCTTATTGTTACGATTGATTACTCAAAGGCTGCCATTGTACTTCAATTCCAAATGTAGTGAGACATTTGACGTTTTAATTTTAACATTTGCCTGTAAAATTGACACAGACTGAGAAATGAAAATCTAAAGACTAGGGATTCTGCTTATTGTGGATTATACTAAAGAAAAACGCAAAGGAGTTCAAATTGAGAAGAAGTTTATTTTAAAGTCTTGCATTTGGGAAGTTTCGCTAAAAAAGTAAATGAATGATGTTTAATCTTACCATAGCCTGCTTGATACCCAGATCAGCCAAAATTTCTTCAGAGCCTCCTAAAATAGCACCAAATTTATAAGTACGTTGGAATCCTTCAATGATTCTTCCCATACCAGTTTTGGTGATAGCTCGACCTCCAAAGATTTGAACAGCTTCATCAGATATGTCATGACATACTCTGGTCGTCAACATCTTCAATAATGCTATAGGTCCAGCCAAATGCTTAGATTGCTGTTTGTAGTTCATATTGTTCATTTGATATGTGATGTTTTCCAACCAACTATGAGCAGACTCCAATTTGGAAACCTATAGATTAATCTTATATTCAAAGTGTATACCATATGCGCTAATTTATTTCGAATCACAGGTTGACCAATCAACTTTTTGCCAAATACTTCACGTTGATTTGCCCATTTGAAACATTCTTCAATAACCAACCGACAAGCGGCAAGGTAGCAGACAATCATAGCCCAACGCTCGTGGTTGAAATTGGTCATAATGACAGGGAAACCACCACCTTCTTTTCCAAGGATATTTTCAACTGGGACTTTACAATTTTCGAAAATAACATACGCAGTTCCAGTAGTCGTATTGTGAGATGTTTTGATAGATTTTGTTTCAACACCATGTTTACGTTCAATAAGAAGCATGGTGAGTTCATAAGGTCCATCACCAGTTCTCACAGCAGTGGTAAAATAATCAGAAAAGGTTCCATTAGTAATCCACTAAAACCATTATATAGTCCAAATTACCTTTTTAACACCATTGACGATATAAAACTTTCCACAAGGAGTTTTAACTGCTGTGGTTTTCATACCAGCAACATCACTTCCTGCGGCAGGTTCACTAATAGCCAAACAGATACACTTATCACCATTCAAAATTTCTGGCACGACACGCTTCTTTAATTCAACTGATCCAAAGTTAAGTACAGGAGGTAGACCAATTAACAATCCACTGCAGAGCGAATCTCCATAGCCAGGTAAACCGATATTAGACATTTCTTCATGCACAATCAATTCGTGGAAATAGTCGTACTTGGAAGGATCAACTCCAGTTAACTGTTGATATCCCTTTAAGTGTACCCCAGGTCCAATTTTAGCTGCCAATAAACCAGCTTTACCCATTTTTTGGTACACTTCTCGTGATGCCGGTGGGTTAAAGTCATCTTTATTAACTTCATCATTGTAGATTTCAGTTCTCATAAACTTTCGTACTGCCAATCTAAAATCTTTGTGAGATTGACTAAATTATGAGAGATCATTGATCATACTTGTAGTAAGGAGAGTGGAACCCTTGCATGTGAGATGGTTCAGCATACGGAACTTTGCTGATATTATCAGGACTGTTCCAGATAATTTCTGGTTTCTCATTCACAATGGAACCGATCACTAAACGACGGTATTTATCCAAAATCTCTT
>MU621521.1:0-12383 GCA_025399215.1 Globomyces pollinis-pini | reverse complement strand
AAGATTTTAAGATAAAAGTGCTCTTTTCTGTTTCGTCTAGCAAATTTGGATTTGCCAGAACATTTGAAGTGACTGAAACGAGCGCAGGTGAGTATAGGTAATCTGTAAGCCTACCGGAAGCCACAACTTCACTCCAACAATTTACCAATCGATTCACTCTTGTTTTTGATTCCAATTCAACCGCTTTATCACCATCATCAATTGATATCAAATCAATGACAAAATCACCAGGATTCTTTTGGGTAGGACATATGTGATTATGTGAGGCCAAATAATTAGTCAATTTTGTAGCTCCAGCAGCAGCATAAACACATTCACCTTTCGAGAGTAGAATAATGGAATCAAACAGTAAAAAAATGTCTGATCTTGGTTGGTGAATGGTAATGAAGATTGTTCGGCCCTTTCTTGATAAGTTTTTTAAGATTTCCATCAAATTGTAAGCACTGAATGCATCTAGTCCTGTTGTTGGTTCATCCAGAAATATTAGAGATGGATTCGTCAATAGTTGGCATCCAACACTAAAGTAAGAACAATAAGACTGTTACGAAACTCTTCTCTTTTCACCTCCAGATATCCCTTTATTCCACGAGTCACCAATACGCGCATTTGCACATTCTTTCAACCCCAATTCTAGAATAGTTGATTCAACGATTTCGTTTCGTTCGCCTTTGGTGATAGACGAACCTAATCCAAACTCTGCGGCATACTGTAACGTTTCTCTGACGGTTAAGTTTGGCATTAAATAATCTTATGTTAATATTAGTGAATACCAAATTGCTGAACGAAAGCGCAAGATCCATCAGTGTAATATTGCAAAGGATCCTGATGATTAAACTGAATGGAACCTGATATTTGATTTTTATTGGCGAATCTGCCAGCCAATACGTTTAATAAAGTAGTCTGTTAATTATATAAGAGATATCTAAACCTTTCCTGAACCAGAAGCACCCAAACTAACAGGTTAAAGAATATAATTTTACATGGCAATAATTTGACCAGGTACTAAATCCAGATTGATGTTATTTAATATGTGTTTATGATTTGATATGATTGATAAATCCTTTACATTTACCGCAATTGGCTTGACTTTCAACATCTTTATTTTTTTGGAATTGGATGAAACATGGATTTAAGATTCTCCACACAGGTATTACAAAAAATAAAAAAAAATAAAATGAATCCTAAATGGGGCATTAGAATAACATCAGATTAATAGTAAACCATAGTTCATCAATCGTTGTTTATTGTTCATTTCTATAGTTCATCTTTATACCTCATTTTGACTCATTTGGTGTTCAATGATTTTCCATGTTCCTATTTTGGTACTATATTTATCACAAACTTTTGTTTCATCAATTCATGTCTTTCTACAAAACTTATTTAGAATCTTTATGGTTCAACTATATTGAGTCTTCTGATAATATTGCATTACGTCTTACTCTACTCATGTGCGTTTGGCATGAAATAGTCACGATACCAAGGTTAACTACATTTCCTCTCACCCTTTAGAATTTTACCTTACATCGCCATCGACTTTATTCCTTGGTTTAAGCAATTCAAAATCCAACAAGTAATCAAATATCTGATAATCTTATATCTCTTAGGCTAAAACAACTTCAAAAGCAGACTATTGGACTTTGATTAAACACTCGTTCGTCTCTCGTCTCTTCAGTGGAATCATCTATCCTGTTACGGTAGCATTGAACTTTTCTACAAAATCAGTCTTTCCTGAAGTCTCGGAAATTATACTTTCCTTGATATTCTTTGTAGTTGTTCAAGACTTTCTTTATTATTTTATGCATAGAGCATTGCATTGGGGTCCGTTGTATAAACATATACATAAAAAGCATCATGAATTCACTCATTCGAACGTTTTGGTGTCAGAATACTCAACAACGGCAGAAGCACTGTGTGTCGCATTCGAGTTCTTTTTTGGTATAATATCTATCTCTAAAAAAAGGTCCCGCTGTTCTTTCTTACTTCAGAGGCATGCATGTAATTCAACTGTTGTTGTGGTAGATGAACACGTTAATAATCGGTAGGTTTGCAGTTCGTATTATTCAATCCATTGACTGTCACTCTGGTTATGATTTTCCTTGGGTAAGCATTCTTTAAAACCTCAAACTAGTCGTTGCACCATTATATTCCTGTTTGGGCTGGAGCCGAATTTCACGATTATCATCACTCTGCTTTTGTGGGGAACTATGGTTCTTTTTTTCGATTTTGGTATATAGTAATCAATATTGATATGTGAATAGGGATTGGGTATTTGATACAGATATTAAACCAGAAACAAAGAAAGCAATCAGAGCTCGTTTAATGAAATACAAGAACGAATAATACTCATTAATCTGTTTTGAATCATTCTTGACCAGATCAAACCCTATCATTGGGTGTAATATCTTTTAAGATTCAATGTTTTCCTCAACAAAAACCTATTGTGTAGTACACAGTAGTTACAATGGGACCCATTTGCCAATAGCCAAAGAATATCTGGGCAATTTTGGTGGGATATGGCATCGTTCCCTTAGTTAAGTTACACAGTCCCTTAATCAAAGTGATCTCAATTGTTGTCTACAATGGTACCCTAATGAATAGCTAACAGTTTTACACTGATAAGTCTATAATGTCTTTACAAGTCTTTCTTGTTATAAATATTTAAAAAAAATGCAGTTGACGTAGTCATTTTCACCACAAAGAATCTTCCGATTCCATCACAACTATGAGCGATGTTATATCAACGGTCAATAATGAAACGGCACGAATCTATGGAGTTCCAGTGATTCCTAATATTTCACAGAATTCTAAAGGACACGACTTTGGTAAAAAATCTAAAGTCACCACTGTGTTACCTCCAATGACAAACGAGGAAGAAAACAATACACATTCTAGACAAGGATCGGCGCATTCTTCTGTGGGTGGGAGAGCAAAGTCAATCCAGACAGTGACTAGGTTACAGCTGGAATCTCATGCTGCCCAACTAGAGCGATTACGAGTTATTTTACGTGAAAGAGAGCTGGAAATTGTTCGAGTGAAAACAGAAAACTCTATATTAAAACAAGTATGTCCAATTATTTGTTAATCGAACAGAGAGAGAGAAAACACCAAAAAGACATTGAACAACTAGAGGTGTCTACCAATGATGCGCCAAGAATTATAAAGGGGTTAAGGGATGAAATACATATACACAAAGTAAATAAAACCAAATTAACAAAAGGCCAAAATCCGACACTATTTTTCACAGATTGGAGAAGATTCAAGAATGCTGCGGCAATTTCACGATGACAGAAACAGACTGAAAGAACAAATCAAGCAATTAGAGCAAACAATTGCAGAAAATGATATTGGTAGCAAAGAAAAACTTCAGAGTGAACTATCTGACACTACCAAAAAGTTAACACTGCTACAACAAGTGTACAAAGTAAGCACGGTAGCTGCTGATAATAGGAAACCGAAAAAAGTTTGGAGTTGATTGATAGAAATCTTTCAGCAGACAATCGACAATTGAGAGGGAAAATCCACTTTTTGGAACGTGAAAAGACACTGATTCAGGACCAGACGGATTCACTCAAAGAAATTATTCGAGTAAATCCAAAGTTTATCTAAGATGTAGGAAAAAGACAAGGAAATAGCTTCGCTATCTATTTATCGGTATAATGCCATTCATCGAAAAGCCGAAGTGGTTTGTAAGGTATGCTTGAAGCGCGAAAAGGATGAATCAGAATTGAAGAGGAAACGAGAAATAAGAGGTTTTAAATGAGAATCTAATCTAAATAGAGCATCTACCTCCTATGGAGGTGAATCATGTTAAAGTAACCTCTGCAACTTCTGTGGAACTGACACTCGGTTACTCAACAGAAATTGAACCAAAAGCGTGGAAATTCAATTCCATGTCTGTTTCTTATTCTAGTGACCCTACAATGTCATCAAATGTTCTTAAAAAGAAATTGGATCCTTCAAATTATCAAAAATCATTAAAACGACCAATAATAATCGAAGGTTTGCAATGTGGAACCCAATATTATTTTAACATTGTTGTTGGGTTTGATGATGTTTTAGGAGACCCTTCCAGACCCATTAGCGCACTTGTTGGTAAAGAGAATTACATTTACTGATATTAGACTGTTTACCAAACGAGTTGGTTATACTTTCAGCCTCTGCCAATTCATCACCGCCATCTTTTGATATTATATTCCAGCCAACAATAGGAAACAAAGGGTCTGATACATTATCATACAAAGTGTATCATTCACCAACGAGTGACTTTAAAGAGTATTTTTTGGCCTTGAATTCGCCAAAGGAAGAAGTAAAATCTTTGGAAGGATCAACAAGTCTAAAAGTGTGTCTTTCTGATCCTCAAATAGCAGTCAATTACTATTTTAAAGTTTCAGCAGTGAATAAAATGGGAGAAGGGCCATTAAGTGAAATGAGTTCAAGAAGTATCATTGGTAATTTAATCATATAATAACCATAGACTTTCCACCACCTGCACCAAACAAACCAAGTGTCAAAAGACAGACATCATTATCTGTTCTAATAGCAGCTTTATCAAAAAATGGAATAGGTTCTCCGACAGTATCATTTCGAATTCAACTATTTAAAGTGGTGGAAGTTAATGGAGAAAAAGTTCGAGAGGCTAATCCAGACTTTGAATTTAAGGCACTAGCAACATCTTGTGCAACTCCAGGATACAAAGAACTTCAATATCAAATTAACGAGTTGATACCTGGAACTACTTATCAAGTGAAAGTATATGCCACGAACGAATATGGGGAGTCTGAAGAAAGCGAATGGAGCGATGAAATTGATATAGGTATTTCAATTCATAATTGATGTATAACAGAGGGACTTGTTCCAGCGATGAATTCACTACAAATTGAAGTGGCTTCCAGTGACAGTTTCCGTGTCATTCTACCCACATTAGACGGTACCGGCAAGCCAAAAATTAATGGCTATAAACTTAAATGGTCTCTTAGTCCAGATATGCACCCTTTGCTAGGAAAAAGTGACATGATTCCGCTAACTGAAGAGTCTGTTGTGGTCAATGGCCTACAAGATGGTATTCGATCATAAACTAAAACTCCTGTAGGAGCGACATATTACGTTACCGGTTGCCTAGTAGGTGATTTAGAAGGTATATATTTCGCTATTAATTTTGCATAGAAGGAATGGATTCTCCTGTTAGCTTTGTTCCATTAGCAGGTATTTTTTGTATTATAATTCCAAGCATATATACCTCTGCCTAAAACTCCCGTTCCTCAATCAGTTTCATTTGAAGATTCGCCAAAAGAAGAAGATATTGCCTCAGAGGCTGATTCTGTGAAACGAAGCTCGCAATTCGGTTCAAATTTATCAATCAATCAGCGTGTGGCAAACATGCATCATGGAATGCCAGCATATCACGAGCCACCCGTTTTGGATGAATCTAACAAATCCCGCGATTCAAATGTTACAGTTGATTCACCATCTCATCAAAATAGAGTTGATTTTCGAAAATCAAAATCACAGCTAGTTAAAGATAAATTTCGTAAATCAGAACCTCGATTATCTCACCAAAAATCAACACCATTGCATCGGGCAGGCAGCTTACCGCAACTAACCAAGTCCTCAAGATGAAAATACAACGATTTAAATAGTTTCAAGGTGAGAAAAGAATAAATATTTTTGCGATTAGATAAATTATTGTATTTTTCGTTTGTCTAACCCTTTACAGTTTTACCCTTTATTGGATAATTTGGAACAACTTTTATCAATTGATCTGCCTCGCATCTGTAGCGAATACCTTCCGAGAGGATGTAGTTTGGTCCACCTTCATGAGGCCTAAGTCTTGGCAAATACTTTGTTGCTATCAATATTGAGTGAGTACATAATTCGTTTGGAGAATTTGATTGTTTCCATTCATGATTATTAGATTTATACTTTCCTTCTAATTTACTAATTAGATTCTGTCGGGAAGCCTTTTCATCGTGATTTGAAAAGAGACTCAAGAGACTATGGGCGAGCTCATGTTGACCAGATAGCTTAATACAGCTCAAAAGGTCTGCTTTCATTAGATCTAGCTCCTAACAGTTAGCTATTTCAAATGCTTAAACCTGTAAATATAAATAACTCTCTGCCCTATCAAAATATAAACTTGATTGATTTGGATCATAAATGATTGCCTACTAGTTAATGATGGTGGTTAATATTCACCTCACTTAAAGATCTTATTGCTTCTTCAACCTTTCCTTGGAGAAGGAGCCTTTTCCCAAGTAGCCCATAAATCGAAGATATACGACTTTTAACATCTAAATCATCTGGATGTTCTTTAGAAACAGAAAACAAATCGGTCAATGCACAGTCGTATTCATGCAATAGAAAGTAGCATTCTAACGTAAATACTCACAGTCTCAAGTACCTGCCCTATTTTTCTTGATGATATGGTCCGGTGGATTAAAATTTAATGCAATAGTAAACCTTTGAATTGCCATCGTTATATTCTTTTCTTTGAACATCTGAATAGCAGCTTTATTGTGTAAAGCGGATATATGCTTTTTGATTTCCTCCTCTCTAACTTCACAACGGCTTTCATTTCCAAGTACTTCCATAAGATCATCAATTCCAGCATCATAGTGCTGCGTTTCTCCTAATAATACACCGCTGAATATTAAAAATCAATTGTACCGTAGTAATTGACTGCTCCAATCTTCTGGGTCCAGTTCCACTGCTTGGTTCAAATACCAAATCGCAAGATCGAATTTTTTCCTCAGTACCTGTTCTGATGCTTTGTTTTTAAACTGAACTGCATATTCAAGTACACAGAGTTGTAACGACTTGATTTCTGGATGTAAAGGATTGATTATCACAGCATCTCGCAGGTCTAGATTGCAAAAGAAGATATTCTCTTGTTGGTAGTATAGTTTCGCACGAAGTATATACACATCAATATCGGAGCAGTGATTATTAATAAGTTGGAATAAGTAAGTCATTGAACCTATCATTGTATTAGTATATAGCATTACTTGTTAGATCGTTTACTCCAATTTTCGCTATTGCTATACGTAATGCAACGATATCCGGGTCCATTCCTAGCTCCGCTGCAGTGTTAAACTGTTCCAATGCGTCGTTAAACCGAAATTGATCGAGTAAGCATTGTCCCCACGTAAAACATGCTTGTGCCATTCGTTTTCTAGTTACGTAATATGAACTATCTTGAGCTTTTGTTATTTTCAGATTCGATAAACTTCTATGTTGTCTAAAGTTCAGTATGGCACTCTCAAAATCAGCCAAACACAGGTACGCTTCAGCTCTATACCAGTAATATACTGGTTCTACTGGATCAATATAAATTGCTTTTGAAAAATCTGCAATTGCTTGGTTATAATTCTGAGTATTCAATAGGTTATTTAAACCTTTTAAGCTGCTACAGATATTTAATTCTACAATTCAACTTACTGCTTCAGAGATGATTGATAATTTATCTCTTTATGATTCATCAGTTTTCAGCGTATGAAGTTGTTCGCGTTTTCAGTCAAGTTCAGTGTGGCGAAGGTTTAATTTTTTTTACGAATTCCTCTCAACACAATGCCGAAAGCCAATGTTTATTTCTTCAGGAATATGGTAAATCTAAAGTTCATTTTAAGTCATTAAAGATCACAAACAAAGTTCTTGTTAGTCCAAGATTCCGAATGGAGGTACTTGAATTCTAGCTAATTGTAGAATTCAATTTTGAATCAGACTGGTGAACATCGCAATCAATTGAAAATCAGACCTGATCATTATGTTCCATTTTGCGTGATTACTGGATTAAACCCAAGGATAGTGTAATTCATTCCCAGTTAAAGCTAGTGACCCACTCATCAAGAAATGCACCACAGTATTCAAACAACCAATATCGAAAAAATTATTTAAGTTTCCAGTTCAGCATAAGAGTAGTTGGCACTCACAGTTCAGTGGTAAGAAACTGAGATATTTACCTTTAGGTTGGAAAATTCCAGATGAAGTAAAAGTGAAGACTATTGCACTCTGTAAATTTTTAAACAAAAAATCAGCCGAGGTAGACGATTTAGACATTCAGTTACACTGGGAAAGAGACGAATATCAGTTTATTCCAGATGAAGAGAAATTGGTGTGGCCAACTTATATCCAGCATCAAAAGTTGATTTTGCAAAGGAACAGGTATGTTTCTTCATTATTTACATTTTTGATTTGCTTTAACAATTTAATTAATGTTCCTAATTCTTTAGATACCCAGATGTTCCTGGATTTAATACCAAACGTCGGGATGACATATATCATCATCCAATTGCAACGAAGCCTAAGCCAACCCCACTTACTCCCGAATCATTTTGGAGCAACAAATCAACATGGAAGGTTAAAAACAAAGTTCCAGAGACTGGTAGTGCATCTGTACATCGGTACGGATCTAAGTTTGGTAAATCGTTCCCAATCTTGAAGAAAACCGAGTTCACATCCCGTTTTGCAAAGCTCAGAGCATTAAAAAATCAGTCAGAATAGGACAATATATACTATTTTTACTATATTCCGTTTAAAGTAACAAATCCGACAAAAATTCATCCATTTCTTCCTCCTTAGATTTCGCACCCAATTCTTCTGTAGATAGTACAATTGGTTTACTCCAAATGTTCTGATGCTCGACTGGATTTTCAATAATTTCTTCCACGTCCAATTCCGCTTCTTTATCACTTGTCTCGTTTACTTTTTGCCGCTTGAGGTTGGACATATCACTTTCACAATCCTTTTGGCTTTCTTTACGCTTCAATTTCTTTTCCATTTTTGCTCGTACTTTCTCCTCTTTCATCTTTTTGTAGTTTAATTGAACAGAGCATTTTGGACAAAGTCTGATTTTTACTAAGGCATTCTTCTTTGTACGCTCTTCCAAATAGACGAAATTAACTTCCCAAGAGTGTAGATCCTCACCTATATCGCACTTTATATTACCACACACAAATTGTCTTTGGTGTCAGTGAAGTAACAATTACCCTAATGACTGAGAGATGACATTGAAAACCTTTTCCAGAAATGCATTCTTGTTTTGTTCTCCATCGTAAACCAATAGCACCAGTTTTATATCTAGAAAAGTCCCCCAAACAGTATTCCTTGAACAACTTGTCATAATACTTTTGCGCAACTCTTGCCTCCCAACTTACGTCATTAGAATCTCTTAGAAATCTAAAGTTAGAACTACTAGGTTACTGATGATTTTTTTTAAGGATATCGATTTCTGATATGGTATCCGATTTGGTTAAAGTTGGACCTGGATAGTGTTTAAGCAAATACTTGTGTCTCTGATATGGATCCGAAGGCATTTTAATAGCTTTTATATCCGCATTGGTTTTTAATGGCAGTGAGAAGTAAGTCGAATTTGTTGGTAACTTTTCCATTGAAATTTTGTTTGAAAAAATATTAAACTTTCTAAATGATCAGCGACAACATTATCCCTCAGAAAAAGCTTATTGAAGAAATCAAAGTCATCGATGAGATGAAGAAAGCAGACTCTGTTGATGATGTAGACAAGTTTTCATTTACCTTGTTGGAAAATACTAAATTCAAAGGTTTCGCTGATAACGACACTCAAGATTTTCTATTTAAATGGTAAGATATCGATATTTAATAAGTATAAAATCAGGGGAATGCAAGATCACTGTTATATAAAACGATTTACGTTTGACCAACCTTTTCAACCATACCAAATTGATGGATTCTTGGTGGATTTCTTTAACCAGAATCCACATATTAAAGTAAGATCTGATTCTCATCTCAAATATTCACTAGGTTTTAAGTTCCACTGATCGTTGGGGAACTCTAGGACGCGTCACAGAAGTTTCCAAACAAACCACCTCTCATACCATTACATCCTTGAACTTTTTCGATCGACTGAAAGGAAGTAAAGTTATACATTAATTTTCAGCAATTGTTCGACCAAATGGCCAAATCATCAAGTGTTTGGATGAATATTTTGGAAACTTTTTGATTGGTGACGAATTGCGCAAATGTCTTTTGATGAATGATTTTCAGCATTTTAATCTCTTTACTCAAACAGATAGAGAAGAATTTATATTCCACATTTTTAAAGCTATTTGTCTGGGTGGACGTCTATGTCAGGTAGTTACTTATCTTTAACATATAGTACGAAGACGATTTGGAACCATATTTATCAATAACAAAAAAATTGTACAAGGACTTAATTTGGTAAGACATCGAAAACTCAGACGTAGCGTTGCTAAAGACAAATCCGGTGTCCTCAAAGTGTCCTCATATGTTTACAAAGTCACTGGTGTTGAGTCTTCTGTTTCTCCATTGTTTCCTTTGGATCATCCACAGAATTTCTGTTACGTTACAATCGATGCCAATCGTAGACATTTGAACCTTCTTTATCATGCTTCTGAAGCTTACTATTAATAAATTCGAATTTTTTGTTTACAATGAAATTGTTAGGGGTGAAAATAAACGATTGTTCTGGAGACGTCATCAAAATCTTACTTCTAAAAAGCCAATTTTAGCTATTCATATCAGTCTACCAACAATGTCTACATCATGGTCATATAAAATTCCTCAAAGGTCAAGACCAAAGTCGAATATGAAACAACTAGGAATGGCAAACCAAGCAACAATTGAGACGCTCATAAAACAAGCAAAACCAGTGACTCCTCAAAGAATTAGGAATCAGCATTCGTTATCAAGGCCGATGACAACCTCTGATAGAACAGAGCAGAAACAGAAACGCGAAAGCAGGGAGAGTGAAGAAAGAACTTCAAAGGTTCGATTCACAGATCCAGAGACTGACCCTCCCAAAGAAAAATCAGCATTAAAATTGTATGGAAACAGATATTCTAACACTTCACAGAGTCGCATTGACAGAAACTAACCTGAAAAAATATACCGAATATATGAAACATGCCTATCCAATCTCTGCAAACGAGCGCGTAGCCAAATGGGCCCAATCGTAAGCTAATCGGATACTAATCTTCAGGATTCCAATGTTGTTAGATGATCCTGATACACCTGTAGCAAACCCAGTTCTACCCCGACCTTGTATTATCTCAAAAAGAAGAGGAGCGTAACTTTTTTTAGCAAATAACAGCTAGTGAGTACGATTCTTTTTCGGCACCTTCTCTATTATCCCCAGACTCAAATATAATATACAAAGAGGATCGAAGTAGATTGCAATCGCGACAGAAATCACTACCGTTGCTGGGAGAAGCTCCTTTAACTGGCTCTCGAGTGGATTCACCACTTTTTGTCAGTTCATGGACAAAAGAGAAATCAGAGTCACAAAAGAGGAAAGAATCATTCTTACCCAGTGCAAAATCACATAAAACTACTGAAGGCGATAGAGGCAAATTAATATGTTGCTTAAAAGTTGAGATACGATCTGGTGTGTATAAAATGCTTCCGATTCACCAGGTAAAATTAATATGTGTAAAAACTTTAGAATGATGAACCTAATGAGATAGCCAGCAATTTCTGTAAAACTTATAGATTGTTGGGATCCATGCAATCTTTGAAGCGTCATATTCAGGTGTCTATGAAGACTTATGGATAGAATCAGTAATTGTACTAATGTAGGTGAGGGAAAGCAATTGGTTGTTATGTATTTTAAAACTATGAATATATCATTATACACTACACTCAAGCACAGCTGACGCTAATTGACTCATTCGATTTTGTGATATTTTTAATGGCAAATCTGTGAGGGTCATGTATTCATCACCATACAGGGAATTATTGTAGGTGAGCCAGATTAGTGGATGTCCATCTTTTTCTATGAATCAACTCATAGTATGACCTTCATATCATACTATGAAGATTCCCCGAGGTTATTTGCACCCAATTCTTGGAGAATTATAAATATTCAATCGTTTGTTATTGGATTACCAGCTTCTACCTTATTTGAGAAGTTAGCCTTCCTAAGTTCGCGAGTGCAGGATTGCCATAGTAATGTTATGCTTATTTGTTTTTTTAGATATTCGTTAAATATGTTATATTTACTTGATGTAAGACTGAACCTAACCCATGGGTTGATTCAGAGGTTAGAACCTCACCCACCACAACCTATTTAAACCACTCCTAATAATCGTGTGACTCAATGGTGACCCATATAAACATCTTATGAAGTTTACTAACACTATCTTGAATCCATATCGATATGCTATAAAATATATTTAAAGAATTGAGGTCTTTTCGACAGGATGTCCATCCAAAGAACATCTATCTGTTGTTACCAAATCTAAAAAAGCCCACTCTAATGGTACACTTACGCCTGAATCGTCAAATAATCCTTTGCAATTGCTGATAACACATGATAATTGAATTGATTGACTTTCGCTATACCGACCATTGGATTAGGTTTTTAAGCATAGTTTAATAATTACAAATTAATA
>MU621520.1:0-12399 GCA_025399215.1 Globomyces pollinis-pini | reverse complement strand
GATTTCTACAAGTCCGACAAGAATGCTTCAGCGGAAAATCCCGAAGAAATTCGTTCATATGTGCAGAGTTTCTACAACCGAGATTACGCTTCTGGTAGATCTTCAAATCCATCACCTGAAAAACTTTCACTACTCGCTGAGTTATTCCAACTAAGCACCACTCATTATTTGGAGCAATCGGAACTTGATGTCTACCTTTCTGAACCAGTGGCTATTCAAATTTTAAGGTGCTAGATTATTGGAAAATCAATTCTGACCGATTTCCAAATTTGTCAAGAATGGCGAGAGATTATTTAGCGGCTCCTGGATAAAGAGCTTTCAGTGGAGGGAGACAATTGATTACGGATTTTCGCTGCAGACTTAAGGGGGATACTAACACGGCTTGTATGTTGCTCAAGAGCTGGAGGAGACAATGGGATGGGCTAAATCAACCACAGCTGGATTATAATATTCAATAAAAAGTCATAAAAAATAGTCAAACTTTTCGAACACTTCGAACTAACGGGAATCTGTGTTAGAGTTCGAGTTTGTTCGAATTTTCGAACTAACTCGAACAAACTGTTCGAGTTCGTAGAAACTCTAGAGTGGACAATAATGGTATGATTGGAGAGGAGTGGAGAGTAGTATTATCGCAGTGGTTCATCGTTGCCGAAAAACTCGAAAACAGTCAATTATTGGGTATTTCTTAGGAGTAGAGCTAAATCGCTAGACAATGCTCATATCAAACAGCTGCAATATTCAAGTTTTTCAACTGTTGGTACCACGTGGTTGTGAAGGAAAATGTTTCCAAATTTATGTCGAAAGAAGACACTGATTCCAACTTTAAAGTCATTTGTTTGACTGGTGGTAATTGTTTTGTAATTAATGACCCTTAAATACAGGCCCTTGTGGTGGAAAAACTTCTGGAATTAGTATTTTATCGGACCTGTTTCAATCCTTGGGTTGGAGAGTCTATAGAGTTCCAGAAACTGCTACCATTCTATTAAAGTATTTGTTTGACTTTAACCTGTAGTGGTGGAGTACATTTTCCAGACTTGGATTCAGAATCAGTCTTTTGTTTTCAGAAAAGTTTACTGTCTGTCATGTTGGAAATTGAGGATACATATAGAGATGTGAAATTTATCTTTGATTCATAACCTAGCTTGCCAAATTAAATGCAACAAAGGGGATCAAAACAGTAATTATTTGTGATCGAGGTGCTATGGATCCATCTGGTACATATTGGAATTAGTTAATTTAAAGCATATATGCCACGAGAAGACTGGCTACGTGTATTAGAGGACTTAAAATTGGATGAAGTAAATTTGCGTGATAATCGATACGACTGTGTAGTCCATTTGGTCACTGCTGCGAAAGGAGCAGAAGCATTCTATACATTAGAAAATAATGCAACAAGAACGGAAGGGATTGTAAGTTGAATAAATTCTGATATGCAAGGAATTAGCAATGTCCTTAGATGATTCTATTATGAATGCTTGGGTTGGTCACGCATCTTTACAAGTAATTGATAATATTTCCGTGCCTGATTTTACTGGTATTTTTCCCAGTATTAATTCTTTAGCCAAATGTGATAGAGTTATTCAAGCAGTCTCAAACCGCCTTGGTCTAACATTGGATCAAACCAGATTTGGAAAAGCAGTTAAAAAGCACAAGTTTCTGGTCAAAACGTTTGTACTGTCGGATTCTTTTCCTGTCCCTTACAGGGATTTCGAAGTTGAGCGTAAGTTGTACATAATTAACATAATTAGATGCGTATTTGGTCAACACTTCTGGAGATGGTACAGAAACCAGAATCAGACGGTATGTCACATCCACTTAAACTAACGGTAGTCGAACTGAGATGGGTACCAAATCCGTTCATCTTAATCTTACAACTCGTCAACCAAACCAGAATGGGCAACGAGTGGAAACAAGAAGAAACTTGTTACCAAGAGAATATGATGTTTTAAAAGCACAATGTGATCCATCCAGAAAACCTATCCACAAAATTCGCAGATGTTTTCTGTACAAAGATAGGTACTTTCAGCTGGATGTATATCAATCTCCTGCATCTGGGCTTATGCTTTTGGAAGGATATCTTGATTATGACAGTAATGGTCGTATTCTCGTTCCAGATTGGATTGAATGTGAAGAAGTGACAGACAACATTGACTATTCAATGTACACCATTGCCGCTGAAAAATAAACCACTTATTTCACTTTACCCCTTAATGATTCCGGATGGCTAGTTTAAATTACTTTAAATACTACAAACTTTATATATTTTCAAGAAAAGCTTACAAAAGACACATCATTGAAAAGACAATGGAAATACAATAAAAGGCTGTGTAACCTGGTGAACTATTCTGCGACTCCGAAGGCTTAAACAAATTCACTTCTGGAGTAGTGTCCGTAAGTTTGGTAATTCCTGCCCATCCTTTGAAGATAGTAGCGAAGTTATACAGTTCCTGACTAAGTTTAGAAGATACAATCAGTGGTCCAGAAACATTTGTATCTCGATTGATTGAATTGTAAGACACAGTATTAACCCAAGGAGTAGTTTCTATAAATCCAACCAATTCATTTGCGTTTTGCAATGTAAATATTTCATTCACCACATCGTTTTGACCAATCATTGGCACCACTCCAAGCTTGTATGTAAAACCGAGGTTCTGAAATTGTTGATAGGTTCCTATTTTCGATTTAATGATGTTGATAATAATACCTTTCAGTGCCGAGATCGCATACGCACCCATACTAATTTTTCCATCAGGTGCTCCAGATTCTCCATAGTTGCTTGTAAGTAAATTTACAGCTAAAGAATTAACCAGTCAAAATAGACGTACAGTGTAATTTTAACCCAACACCATTTGCAGATTTGATAACGTTCATTCCTGTATAATCTAAACCAGAAACATAAGTTGGTAAATTAAACGATATTTTCAAGTCTGAATTCCGCGCTTGTAGCTTTTTTAACGCTTGATTTCGTAATTCGATTGCTGGATTATCCAAAATGGCGGATCCTTGAATATCAAGCACTATCTGTTTCGCTTGATATTTATCAATGACCAATTGATACTTTGAAGCTAATTCATCAACGGTTTTGCTCAATCGTGCTATTTCAACACCTTCGAACAATTATTTTTGTAACTTGTTACCTGAACCACCAAAAAGAATTATTATATCCCCTCCTTGTTCACGTAATTCATTAATTGTTTTTAAATAATAATCATTTTTAATTGGAATGGTTCCTAAATTGGGATTAATTAGTTCGAAATTTGATACCCGCCCATGCAGGATTCCCTTCTTTGTCTGATATAATTGGTCCAATTGTCCAATATGGTATCCCAGTTTTGATTGAAGCTCTGGTGATGTTGAAAATTGGTACCATCGTGATGTCACAGTAGGGGGCTAATAATCTACTTGGCCATTCCGCAACAACTGCACTAATCAGTATGAATAACAAATTCATTAAAACAGATAAATCAATGAGTAAAATTTTAATTGATCGTAAACAGATGCCTAATAAATAAACAAATCATGAAATGCAATGCTGCCTTGTAAATGTCATCAATTTTATGTACCCCTAATCCAACAACACTTAATTATTTTAATGAATATATCACACTCTATGAATCCATAATATTTCAGTCGCTCTTTTGACTTTTGAGAAAACCATCCTCATACCAATAAAAAGATCTTTTGACATTGTAAGTTGTAAATAGGCGGAAAACATTAGGAAATGTGTATCTTGATGAATTTGACGCGAATTTTTGAGAGCCGAACAACCAATGAATGGAGTACATATTCGATGTGACTCAAAGCCATCCACTTGATCAATCCGATGAAATGGATGGGATATATCGTGGGAACATGAAAGTCAAATGCCAATAACGTGGATATCACCGATTGTTTTATTAATCTGATGAACCCAAATCCATTTCAACTTCTTTACTAAATATGCATCCAATCTCATTTACTATTGATGCTTCCGATATTAAGAGTCCAGCACGGAAACCCAGACATTTAGAGTCACGTCTAAAAGCACGCAACTCGACCAAGCAAACCAATGAAGGTAGAGCAAGACATGAAGCCTTTTTGGCAGCTCGTAAAAATAAACTCTCACTCCGTACAGCTCATGTACAAAATGTGGTTAATGTTCATCGAGAAAGAGAGAGTAATTTAAAGAAGGAGAAACTGGAACGTTTAGCCTCTACACAAGAATTGGCTTCTAAAAAACGTCAAGATCGAATTGACAGCTTGGTCAGCAACAATGCTCAAGTAATCATTACAAGCATTTATCTTTAGGCTGTTCAACGGGCAAAAGAAGTATCTCGTGCACAACTTCAAAGACGCGTTGAATCAAGTGCCGAATTGCAAAAGTCGATTGAAATGAATTTGCGCATCAGTGCCAGTCGCAGGCAAAGGTTAAGATCTATACCTAGAGCCAAAATCCTTGATCCACAATCATGGGCACTTCAAGGTTTATTACCACTCACTAAACTTTTTAGAATCTTTGGCAGTTCAAGATGAATCAGCCAGTCTAATTCAAAATTGGTGGAGAAAGGTGAAATTGATACCTGTGGCAAGATTGTATAAGAAATTAGGCCTTACAAGAGCAAAAGCAAATTCGATGCCATTCACAAAATTAATGAACAAATTACAATCTGCATCACTGATCAAAGCCACTGGTTTTGTTTTGATACGAGCAAAGAAGTTATCCGACACTCCTATTACACACTGGAAAACTCCAGCTAGAGTAATATTAAGTGCATACATGTTTACTGCACATCCCAGTGAAATTTGCAAAACCATGGATGCCCAAGAAAAAGTAAAGCAGTTTTATGTTGATGGTAGGATTTAATGGATTTGGCTGAAACGTTACTGGCTGATCTAGAACATTGGCTTGCAGCGGTTAAATCAACTGTGGTTGGACTACTAGGAAAAGTTTTCCTGAACACTTTTATCAAGTACTATGCAGCTTTCGATGCTTGGAAAACTCGTGATACTGTTGACATTGTAAACCAACTAATTATGCATTTTATTGATTTGGATAAGCTGTGGATTTCAGTGTGCCATCAGCATGATGCCCAATATGAATGGGCACCTGCTATTCAGGACGAACAATCAAATCACCTCAAAAGAATTCAAGGATTTGGCCAAGACGCGATTAATCGATTATTAAAAGTACGAAGCGAATTTAGAAAAGTTGCTCTTGATGGTGGTAAAGTAAAAGTTAATGATGTTGTCCCTCAAACCGCTGTGGCACCGTTGTACTATCACCCAGTTATAGAAGAACATAAAGATTCGGTTTCCAAGAGTGTTCAAGAAGATGGGATGGAAATTGATGAAGTAGGAGAAGATCAACCTACTGATTCTGATATGAATGCCTTTGGTCATATACTAAGCAATGAAATGCTTGCACATGAATTGATTTTAGATCCAAATTTTTCTTTAAAGCCAACAGAAAAAACTCCATTTGCTAAACAGGTAGAAGATATTGCAAAAAGAGCCATGGTTGATACAATTAAAGAGCAAATGAAGGCTGGAACATACTCATCACATCTGATAGCCGCACTTTCTGATATTCAAAAAGTATATCTAACATCACTTAATATGTAGGGACTATTGGGAATGGTGAATGAAAAAGGCCCTATTGCACATGAGATACATCAAGTCTTTGACTTTGATTACATTAAGCAACAAATGGATTCAAAGGTATTTAACCTTGTTAAATTGGTTCAATATACTGGAGAAAAAATGCTACAATTATGCGCTCCTATTAGAGACAAATCTATTCGAGAAATCGGAAATGAAAAAGACGTGGTGGTAGCAATGTTCAAATTATTGGATTTAATCCAAGAAATGAAACTTGATTTGGCAAATTATCGACTACAAGCGATAAAACCAATTTTGACACAACAAGCTGTTGATTATGAAAAAAATAAATTCAATTTGGCAATTTTCAATGGATCACTAAAGTTAACAAAAACAAAGAAATGGTTGGAAGATACAGTGAAGCAAATGAACGCTGTCAAGGAATCAAGAAACCCAGAAATGATACAAACTCAGTCCAAAATCAAATACTCGGATGTATTCAATCATGCCTTACTGGGGTTATTATTTTCTACTAAACCAATTGATCCATCTTTATTACCAGAGACTTTATCTATTGACGCTAAACGACTCTTTGACTTTCAAAATGAGCTTCAAGCAATGACAATTGTTTCGGCAATCACAATGTTGTCCAAGAATATTGTTGTAGAATTACGACTAGAACATCAAGTTATGCAAGAGCTTACAAAAAGACTATTTGCTCACTTACGTTCAGAGAATACCACGCTTGAAGTATTGGTCAAAGAAATTACAGACACTTGCAACATTTTATTCCATAAACAAACAAAAGTTGTGTCCAATGTTTCTAATTTAACTTCAAATCCTATGCAACAACGGTTAAAAGAATTGTCACCAGAGCAAATTGAATTAATCACCAACATGGTATCGAAAACGGTTTCTTACAAAGATCCGTTCTTTTCGGTTTTGAACCGAAGATTAGAAAAGCTAACACGATTAGCCTTAGAATCTACTTTCCGACGTAACTCACTTGCCAAACATGGATTAGACTTGATTGGAGGTGAATTGGAATCACTGATGGTTAAAATCACTCTGATGGCAAAACACAACAAGAATGTGTTTGGAGAACATTATGATAAGATTTTGAAATCCATAGTTTAGAGTAAAAAAATATATTTTTAAACGAACGTATTTATAAAGACAACTTTTTTTTGAAAAACGGTTATATGTCAATATTAAAATGATGGTCGTTTGTTGATCCACGTCGGAGTATAGAAAACACGTGATCAATGATATTCAAGTTGGAATAAACAAACATTTTCACAAAAACAATGATTGGGTTGAATCTGCTCTCAGTTTTAGCGTGTGTGACTGCTATTAAGCTACCGTTATATAAACGAACCTTTCAAACTGGTCATCATCGCGATTTGTATAAACGTGATGGGGACAAAGCAGCACTATTCAATTCAAATGGTACGTATAAGTTAATATCTAACCATCCATAGATATATATTTCGTAATGCCTATAACTGTCGATGGAGGATTGGAAGAGAATGGTGTGGTTATCAACAAAACAGTAGAGTTAGTAGTTGATTCTGGCACTGCTGATCTATGGGTTACTGGTCAGAACTGTATTAGTCCAAAAAATGATAAAAGCTGTCAGGGTAAATCTATATCACCATCCGAGCTACATCTCACGCCAGTTAACTACAGCAACACCAACACTGCTATTAGTGCCACTGTTGCATATGGAACAGCAAGTGCCAAAGTTTCTGCATATTCTGCCAGTATTTCTTTTGGTCCTGACAAAGCCAAAAAGAATTTGATTATTGGAGTTTCAGATGAAGAAGTGGGAACTGAATTTATTGATGGAGTGTTGGGTTTGGGATTCAGTGACGCCTCAAGCTTAAATTTGAAGCTTGAAAAGGACGAAGATCGTGATAAAACCAACTTCTTGGATGCTTTGTTTGGTGATACTCTCTTTGATTCCTCTTTTGGGCTTTACTTTTCAAAGAATCTGGCAGAGGGAGAAATAAGCTTTGGGGATATTAATCCAGAACGAGCGTTGGTCAGAAATAGTCATTCAGTCAAACTGCTTTCTTTTGCTCGGTGGGATTTTGATGTATCCAATTGGTTTATTACTGTTGGATCTCTCAGTCCTGATGATTCTCCTTTGGTTCCAGAAAGTCGACTGGCAGAAACATTGCCAGATAACAGTGTGATTGATAAAGCTATTTTGGATATTGGGACTTCGGTTATTTTCCTCCCTCCTGGTATCGCTGCCAAAGTGAACACCGCATTGAAGGCAACATACGATAAATCAACCAGAAGATACTTGTTGAACTGTGACGATCAGACACTTACTAATGTTGCAATCACAGATAAGACGACCAACTTTACTTTTATCTTGACTCGCAAATTTTATGTGTTGAAAGATAAAACGACTGGAACATGCTATTCTGGATTTGCTCCTACCACTTCAAAAGAGTATATGATCTTTGGCACTGTCTTTTTGAGATCTTACTACACTTATTGGAATAAAACGTTACGTACAATCAGTTTCGCTCCAGCAGTGCATGATAAAGTGAAAAACGTCGAATTGATTCAACGGGAAATTGAACAGCTGATGTATAAAATCCAAGCTCAAAGACTTCAATTACAGTTCATTGGTACCGCAGAGAAAGAAACAGTGGAACGCTCAATTGATCAAGATTTAAAGTTATTGAAAGAATTACAGGCCAGCGTTCCTACCGCTTAATCTTAAACTACCAATAAAGTTTACTAATATCTCTTTGGTACTAGTTTAATATTAATAAAGTTCAGAAAACTAAATGTATGAAAAGTTTTGAATCAAAGAGTCCGCGACCATCAATTATTTATTTAGCTAACTTAAAGAATAAAAGCTTTCCTTGTATCAGACATTGTATAAGTGTTTCCTGTACGTGGACAAACAATGATTCCTTCCTGCTCAACCATTTCGACCAGAGCCTATAATTAACTACACATATGGTACATTTTTAGAATAAACGTAACCATTCGGCAAAACGAGGGGTGGGTTGCTTTCATCCATCATTCTATTACTAATTCGACAGACCAAACTTGAATTCACTAACGATAAACAATCCATCTAGTTTACCATGATGTGAATTTGGTAAAGTGGATGCAATCTTTCCAAAAGAATCCGAGCATACTGGACAATTTACATTTTTACATTCTGATTGAAAACAGCTATGAGTCTTGAGGGCAGTCAGACCAGCTTGTAACGTAAGACAGAGCATTGATTGATTAGTTAAACTATTCAAGGAAAAATTATCTATTTGGAACGCATGAATTAACAGGTCCCACCGCTTTTGGTCATACAAACCCTGGGTTTGTTAATGTCTTTGCTCAATAACCTAACCCATCAATTCAAACTATATATACCTTATAATGATGACATTGCGTATTTGGATCAAATGCCAGTAATCCCATAGCCTACAGATCAATCCATACCAATGTCTACCTTCACTTATTACAATTTTTTGTTAAAATACCTGAATAGAGAGTTTAGATTTCACTTTAGAATACCTGTTGAATTTCTTTTAAATGTGTATCAGACCAAGGTGTCAGAAACTTCCGAACATATTGTAAAGCAGTGGTAATTTTCCGTTCTCGAACCAATTCAATATACTCTTGCAATCGAAGGTTGAATTCCAAGGAGCTCTTTGGATTATAAATGATGGCAATCATACCTTTATCTTCTTCAAATTTGATTTATTTTCATTACACCATTGCAGTGCCTCTTGACATTTCCTCTGAGACAATGAGTCTATAATTTTTTGGGATTGCTTAAACAAATCCAAATCTACCAGATCCTGAATATAAATCTCAATGAATTTTAACCTCAATCATGAGATCGTTGGCAAACTTTGTAGATGTTTCGTTAAACCCATGTCGTGAAAGATAATCGACCATCAAATGATTCAATCGGATTTTACTCCATCTATCAAATTCTTCTGAATCTACTGATGGGATTTCAAACAAAGTATTCAAATATTCAATTCGAGATCGAGATTTTTTTAGGTAACTCTCTTCCAATAATCTTGCTTCTCTCAACTTGATCATTTTAAAAAATAAGGTTGTATTACTTTGACTTTAGCAGCTTTCAATCTTTCTGTTAGTTCTGGAATGTTTGCATTTGGTTGTGATAAATTTGAGACTATAAATGACATCTCCTTATCGATAATTTTCTGAGATTGCTTAAATGCTCTTTTAAGTTGCTCTATTGGAACCTAAGATAGTTATTTGAGAATCTTATTTGAATTTGATGAACAGACGGATTGTTATAACTTGAGGATCAAGTATTTCTTACCTAAACTGTTAGATATTTGCATTAACCTTGAGCAATGGTTGCTCTAAAGCGAATAATCCTTCATGATTTATTTTGACTGATTCCATTGAAAGTGAAAATCTTGAACGCGAACAGAAAACAATTAAACATACAAATGACATTGAAAAACATTGGAAAGAAATGGCAAAATTCAACTCAGTACAAGAGCTTATTGATAATAGTCTTGAAATATTTTCTGAAATCTTATATTGTTAATGGCTATTTGGATCCATATTCATTCATGTCTTAAGAGCTATAAAGATGTATGTAGATTGTGTACTAAATGAAAACCTAGAGGCATAAGTAATGTTAAAGTCCCAAAAATAGCTTGACCAAAAAACTGCTCTATGCCCATTCACATAAAAAGCTTTTTGTGTCAGTCACACAACGCATTAGATGTTAACCACCCCAAGGTAATTGCTTGAAGCGATAGAATTTATCGAACAAAAGTATGTTTCTATGCTTAGTATTGTCCGAAATCTTTTTTGAACAATTCAATATGGAAGTAACACTAACAAGACAACTACCTTCAGTAAGAAGTTTAGAAACCCTTCCTGATGGAGTACTACATATAATCGTCAATTACCTTCCCCTACAGGATTTCTTGTCTTTCACCCGTTTATCAAAACGTTTTAGCAACTTTGGGTATGAAGTTCGGCATTTAGAGGAGCTCTACCAATCTAAAGCACTTTTCAAGAAACCTGGATTGTTTAAGCGATATTTGGATTCACAGTTATCCTTTGATTGTACTAAAGCTTTACTATTTGCTAGTGCCCATGAATATACAGACATTATCAGAATGTTGTTAGAATATAAAAATGTGGATCCATCCGTAAATGACAATGTAGTGTTATTAAATGCTGTTAACAATGGACATGGGGATATTGTAGAGATGCTATTGAATGATTCAAGAGTGGATCCATCGGTAAATTGTAACCAGGCGATATTGGTAGCTACCAATTATGGATATACAGACATTGTTGGTATGCTGTTGAAGGATTCAAGGGTGAATCCGTCTCAACAAAACAATCGTGCGTTAATGATTGCTGTTGATCACGATTATATCGATATCGTCAGATTACTACTAAACGACAAAAGAGTGGATCCATGTGCTCGTGAGAATCAAGCGTTAAAAAAGGCTCGACAAAACGTATGCGAAGAGATTTTAGAACTGCTAATGAATGATGCTAGAGTCAGTGGGTCTGTTTATCATCATTGAATCAAGTTCGATGGGTCGAAAAGATCCTAGGATCAATCTATTGGTTACGGATGCTCACCTATTGACTAATTGTAATTAAACCAATTAATTGAAAAAAATTATGCTCTCATTCCATTTTATTGGTTGAAGAAAGAAAGTTGAACTTTGATAGATCGAATCCTGTTTTCCAACATACTAGTATTGCCAAAAATGGTACGTATTCTGATCAAATATCGGATTTTCTTGGCCAATGATGGAGATAATTGCGATTGGACCGAACCTAATTTTTCGTTAAGACTAGCACCTGTTGCATTAAATTTGGTTTCAAGAATGTGATCCAGTTCTTTTGATTTGGTTACTACTAGTTCGTAATCGTTAGGAAATAATTTGGACAATACAGTACCCATAAGTTTGAAAACTAAAGTTCATGTTGTGGAATGAGAAGATTTTGACGTTTGAAAGTTTATCATCTTGTATAGCAGCCAATTTATACTTCAATCACACCCTATAATGGTTCAATATACGTCAAAACAAAGCAGACGCGATATGGACATCGAAATTATTGACAAAGCCAATACAATAAATATATACTACCCATTTATTGTATCTATAATAAATCAATTAATATTATATTTTAAAATTAACAAATAACACAATTTGAAGCTTGATCTTTTGAAATCAACACTTTCAATTCTCCCATTGCCGATTCAAAATTAGCAATGAACTGATTACGATCCGGGATATGATGAAAATCACGTTGATGAATCAATTTATTCCTTATCGTTGCTAGATATCGCATTTGTTTAACTAAAGTATTTGTTAGTTTTGACTCCACTGATGATATTTTTTCATGTAGTCCTTTACCAGTTGCTTGAAACTCAGTTTCAAGAATGTATTCCAGTTCTTTTGATATGGTTATTACTAGTTCATAGTCGTTGGTTGGGAATTTTGATGTTGTGATTCCCATGTTTTTTTTTGAGTAAGAATTCGAGTGAAATTTTATTCCAAAAACTTTTCCACTTATTCTGAAAAGTTTTTAATCTATTCTAAAACTTTTTGTAATGGCTAGAGATTGGATTGTTATAAACAATGATGCGTTCAAGACTTGCATTCAAGAAGCATCGGGAAATAGTAAATGCACTCCCTGCAAGAATATAGAAGGCAGAGAAATACATAATTGTAAATGGGTAACATTTAAATGTACATCTGCATCATGCAAGGCTGTAGGTGTGTGTACTGTTAAATACAAAGAAGTCACTTGTGCATTTGGTAAAACAGT
>MU621518.1:0-12428 GCA_025399215.1 Globomyces pollinis-pini | reverse complement strand
CAAAGTCTATCGTAGAATGGTGTCAAGCAGTTACTGGAAGCGACAAGGAAGAAAAGATGATGACGATGATGATGGAGTCTCTAATTGGTTATATTCAACTGAAGAAGCTTCAATGGATTGTAATTTGTGACCAACACAACGCTTTTTATGCTCGTTCAGTTGTGGTGGAACAGTTTCCTTTCAACCTCATCGACTACTTTTCTACACATCGGGGCCGAAACATCAAGATGGTTATTTCAGCATCTGCCAATAACGAAGGATATCCTACAGAAATGGCAGGTTGGCACACTCATGATATCTCAAGCCACCGATTTGATGACGATGAATTCAAGGTATGGTGTGACCATTACCGACTTGAAAATGTTGGAAAAGTCAATCATAAATCCGAAGAAGCGGTTGATGCTTTGTTCTGGACTGGTGGTGTTCCATATGAACTGGATTTGTTGTGGAAGCAACCTAAAAAGACGTTGATTAAAAAAACATTGCTTTATCGTCAAAATCGAGTGAACGAGATGGCCATAAGGCATGGAATATTTTGTGACAAACTTTCGGATGAAAAGAAACTCAACCTCAAGGAATGTATCTCTCGCATGGCTCTTGGATTATCTCCACCAAAAACTATGACTGGAATGGACCAACAGCTTTTTGATATTGTTTTATGTATCGATAAGACTTATATTATTACTGCTTTGAATCCTGTTGCTCGAGAAGCATTAATCACTTACCATGGGCGAGGTCTTGTGACTCCTCTTGGAATGGCTGCGGAGCTTGTTTTTGAAGGAGATTACACAAATGATACGAAGGGAAGGATCGTTGAAAAGTATATAATAACCATGGTGGAGCTTTCACAAAGATTTTCATTTAAATCATACAAAACTACAAATGCGGGTCTTTCAACTGTTAAACCTGTTCAAAAGATGTTGGAAATCAAAGACATTATTTATTTCTCTGGAAGCGAACTACCCCCAAATCACTTGTTTAACCGACGGGTGACAACATTGTTTGTTCCCAAATCTTCAAACTATCCGGGTTTGGATTATTTCATTTGGAATCATCATGATTTAGAGTTGATGGCGTTTCAAGTAACAGTTAAGAACCCATTTACAAGTCATCCCAAGATTGATGGAGCGAGCAAAAACTGTAAACGATGGTTGAATTTTTGCTTTAGTAGATCGGAGGAGAAACGCTTGGAAGTGTATTGGATTATACCAGGTAGTTGTGTAGGTAAACCAAAAAAAATTCATGACCGGGTCATTCTCATTGATGATTTGTGGGCTGATTTTCCTGCTTTAAAGAAATTGTCCATTAATTAAATGTGATATAATTTAGCAATTCCTTCTAGTGTTAGTATAAATATCTAAGTTATATATTATAAATTGTTAAATATTTATAGCAATAATCATCGATTAACAAAACTGGTATCATTCAAGTGTTTTCATTAGTATGGCATTGCTATGCTGATAGCTATATTGCTAATCTCCGATATGTTTACCTGGTATCATTGATATTGGCCAAGATGCTAGAGTCTAACACGAAGTATCCTAGACTTTCTACAAGATAAAGTCTGTTCACAGTTTTTTAACACAAATGGCTATCTTCGATACCTTCATGTTTTGAGTGACTTTGGACATAATTTGGACATAATTTTGGTTAAGATAACTGGTATCATTCAGTAATATGTACTACTGCCGATAGGAGCAAAGGCAATAAGGTCTTATTGTTTTAAACAATAATGAATGAAAATATCGTCACATTTCGACCTGACGGAAATACACAATGCCCAATAACAGTAAAACAATTTCGAATGGACATGCAGCTAGTTTGGATGAGCTATTTCTACCTTGTTTACGTGTACTTTTGTAAACTCCACCTCTATCGCATTTTAGGGCTACACGTCCGACCCTGCTTGTTTTAGTGGTAAGGTTAACCCATTCATCCTTATAATAGATTTGTATCTTCTAACTCATCATCAGACGAGTCCTCTAACCCATTATCAGATTCCTCTTCTAACCCATCCTCATTGGAAAATGAATATATCATAAGAAAACCGTGCGTAAATATCAGTTTCCTTTTTATATATTGTTTATTAAGAAACTACAAGTCTTTTTAAATATTAAAATGATTCATTAGAATAATTGTAATCTTATTTTGGTTTACTTGTATACTTGAGTGGATGAATGACAGCACCCATACGAGTCACAATCTTTGGTTTGACAAGACTATTAAACGAACTTGGTGTATTCCATTCTTTACCTAATGGTGTATTCATGGTACGTTCATATTGGGTTGCATTATCAAATCCATGTGGTAATTGTTTTTGATAGTATTTAGATACCTAATGATTATCAATTTTTTCAATAAGTTAGTTACCTTTTTCTGTCTTTTTTCATTGATGATGACATTTTGTAAATTTTTATCTTTACGTTTACTTAATGCAACTCCTCCAGATTTCTTTACTTTCTTCACTTTGGGTTTTTGATTCATTCCAGGTCCACTCCAACCACCCCAACCAGGCAAAACAGATTCTTCAACGACTCCTGTTTCAATCTTGGCCAATTTTTCTTTTTCAATTTGAAAATCCTAAAAATTTAATTGTTTTTAAAATATTACTTTGCCAACATCATCATTTGCAAAAGCCATTTGCATAATGTCCATTGTATCTAAATCATCCACATGTGCAATTTCATCATCCCCATTGACATTTTTAGTCTTCTTTGCCTTTTTCTTTTGTTTCTTTGTTTGTGTTTCATTTCCATCTACGTTAGATTCTACGGCTGGTGCTTGAACGATCCATTCTTCATCTTCTTCTGCATCATTTGATGTAAGTACTTTTTTCTTCTCATTTAAAAGTTTGGCTAATGACTTTTCAGATTTACCCATTCGTTCGTGTGATTTATGTGAAACTACTATAGACTTCTTTACTGCCGTGGAACCGTCTCCAATCAACCAAGGATTTTCAACATCATTGGTTTCCACTGGTTCTTCTTTCTTTTCCATTTGTTTTCGAAGTTTTGATTTTTTGATCTTCTTTGGTTTTGTAATTTCTTTGACAATCACATCCTCAGTTTCAAGGGACTCTTTGGGTATTTCTTGCACTTCTGGTACCTCGGCTATCTTGGTTTTGTTGACATTATGTGTAGAAATAGATTTACTGTTTGAAATCTCAGCATCATCGTCAAACGATTCTACTTGGAACAGTGGCTGACTAGTATTCGTATGTATATTCAGTGACCCTGAAGATTTGACGTTAAATTCTTGTGTGTCTTGAAATTCGGATACGTCAGACACTTGATTTGTTACTTTTGGACGAATTTTTTGTGATTGGTTAAATACGTGTCGGCCATGAGTATTTACTTTGGTTTCTGGCTCTGTTAAAGTGTAGTCACCACTTTCGTAACTTTGTATTTCACGTTTTGCTTCTTCGATTGCCAATGCACTCTCTTTCTTTTGTTGCTCTAGACCTTTTTTCATGAATTTCATTGCAAATATTCCTTTTGTAGGTTCTTCGGATTCTTGAATATCTTCTTCAAGTTTTTTTAAATGATTTATTCCATCTCCCAAAGCATTTTCTTCATCATCTGTCGCGTTGTATTCTGATTCATCTGAATCAAACCCTTCAATTTTTCGTTTCAGTTGTTCTCCACGTTTTAATTGATTCAAGAGAGCTTTTTGACCCTTTAATTGCATAAGTATACTTGAATTACCTCGGTTCCTTCTTCTCTTTGACGACCAATCATTCGCTTCGCCCATTTACTTGTATTCTTGTGTTTCAAAGTCATTCGCTCTTTAGCACGATCAAATTCCAGTTTTTCTTTTTCTTGACGTGCCAAATCTGGATCCAGTTGATGCAATTCTTCCAGTGACATTTTATTCTTTTCAGCAGCCTTATTTGCAATCTTTCTGTACGTTTTACTTTTAATCTTTGCAATTTGTTTCTGCTTTTGCTCTTTGAAAAACATAAGTGATCTCATTTTAGCTAAATGCTGTTGTCTTTCAATAACCTAATGATTAAATTCAATAACACTCGTACTTCAGCTTTTGACAACTTTTTCAATTCCAACTCTTCTGTCTCTTTTAATTTTTTCTCTGTAAGTCCAGACTGCTCCAGCATATTGTTAATCTCTATTTCCATATCATTAAATGGCTATGTGTGAATAAACCCAATAATGTTACCTGAAAATTCCCTACAAGAGCACCACTGGTTATGTTTTTAGGAGCAGGTACATTCATGGGGAAAGATAACTGTTCAGCTTGTCGATTTTGACGTACAATTGGATTCCATTTTGACACATCTTTTTCAGTTTCTTCTCTAGCAGCTGCTCTATTCAGTTTTTCTTGCATTCTAGGAACTAATGGAACACTGATAGGGGCTGCAGCATGTTTCCGCAGAACTCCCAATTGACTTTTGAGTTCACCAAAGCCTGTTTCTTCTGCAACGACACCCACTAAATCCGTTAAAGCCAATTTCTTTCTTCCAGTTAGCTCAGCTTTTGAGGGCATATATTCCGACTCCTCAAACGCTTCTGTTCTCTCCTGTAGTCGTTTTCTTTTCTTATTTAGAGATTCCTTTGTGCCAAGTTTGTCAATTAACCCAGATACATCCACTTGGTCATCATCACTCTCGTCTTCATCAGAAAATTCTTCTACTATAGCATCCGATTCTGATGCAGATAAATCATTCTCTTTAGGAAGTAAAAGAGAGAATTTTTTTGAAGTTTCTTTTGTAGACTGTTTGGTGGTTTTAGCTACCACAGGTTTTGGTTCATCATTTAACATTTCAGAGATGTCCATGAACTCATCATCATCATCTTCATCAAAACTTTCCTCCTGTTCAGATTCTTCAACAGGTTTCTTAAATTTGTTATTTGTAAAAAATAGTCCATAACGTTCTTCATCCTCTTCATTAAAAGCACCATCTTCTGAAATTTCTTCATCATCATCCGAGTCAATGTTATCAATATCAAAATCAAAATTGTCTACATTCCAATCCAAGTTTCTACCATCATGTCCACCACCACCACCTCTCCTAGCCAATAGTTTTTTTGATTGGTCACCATTGTCTTGGGCGTCATAGACATCCAACAAAGATTTATTGATTCTTTTTCCCATGAATCTAAATTTGAATTCAAAAAAAAAAAAAAAAAATATGAATTATCAAATCAATAGAATGGAATACTATTAACAAAAATTCTAATAAAAATACCAACTAAAGAATACTCATAATAGTATATTTATTGTACTGATACTATACACAACACGTTATAGACCTTATTAGAAATAAGACTTTTCAACAACAGTAGTTGTATGAATATTAAATATTTACAAATATCTAATTTGCTTTAGTGTTATCTAGTGGAGGATGATGGCATTGTGTGAATTTGTTCGTGGCGTCCTCTTGCTTCTTTCTTTCTAAATGGCAAACGAAGAATACGATTTTTTATTCAAAGGTAGGAGATACTCATTGATATTGGTTTGATTCTTATATCCTTATGCGTGTTGTTCCCGATTATCACTCCTTGTCCCCTGTTGATAACTGATTTTATCACTTTCATTTCTAACCGGTTTTAACTATTTATCTATTGCTTATATTATTGATCTTTTTATTATCATTAATCGTCGTTATTTATTATTAACTCTTTTTAGTGGTTTTGATTGGTGATTCTGGTGTCGGTAAATCAAATTTATTGGCTCGATTCACAAGAAATGAATTCAATATGGACTCAAAATCTACTATTGGTGTTGAATTCGCTACTCGTTCTATTCAAGTGGATAGCAAAACAATTAAGGCTCAGATTTGGGTAACTTTTGCTCCTCTTATCATAGGATACTGCTGGTCAAGAACGTTACAGAGCAATTACTAGTGCGTATGTTACTTTTCTTATCATCGATATACAATTAATCTGTTTTGTACATGTGACTCTCTTGTAGGCTTTGTTTCTAGTCATATGTGATGATTGGAACTTGCAAACAAATTTGTCATCACAAATTATTCATTGGAATTTTTTATTGTATTTCATTTCTAACCTTTTCCAGATATTACAGAGGTGCTGTGGGTGCTTTATTGGTTTATGACATTTCTCAACAAAAAACATTTGAAAGTGTAGAAAGATGGTTAAAGGAATTACGCGATCATGCTGATGCTAATATTGTGATTATGCTTGTTGGAAATAAATGTGATTTAAATCACCTTCGAGCAGTACCAACAGAAGAAGCTAAGGAATTTGCAAGTAACTGGATTTTAATTAGTATTTATGATAGCTTCGCAATCTATTTCTTTTATCGAAACATCAGCTTTGGAAGCAACCAACGTAGAAACAAGTTTCCAAAATATTTTAGGAGGTAACGTTATCTATCGTTAACCAAGTATAGAAATTTACAAGGTTGTTTCTAGCAAAGCACTGGAGAATGAAGGAGGTGCAAATAAAAAAGTTGGAGGTGGACAGTCTATCAATATCGCGCCAACTGATAACAAAAAGAAAGCAGCAGGTGGTTGTTGTTAAAAATAGGAACTCGGCTCAATAAAATACGTTTTTTAGTGAACACTGTTTTAATGGACGTTGTTTGGTGAAAGTATCATATTGAAGATATGATATTTACAAAGTATCCACCAATTCAAGTTTTCATTGAGTTAATCCAGTTTCAATTACACGTTAAATCAAATGAATTCAAACGTCCATTAAATAATACACGGTTAAATTATCAATGAATTACATATAACAGATTCATACAACTTTATTTTCTTCCTTCATATTTTACGAGACTAGTTCAAAGATAGATGAAGTGGATTTGGATGGAGTTAAATTTCACCATTCAAAAACAAAGATGGCCCCAAAAAAGAAAAACAAAAAGAAATCTAAAGATACAACGGAATTACAATCAACACCATTAGAATCTACTAATAGAAGCAGTCTTGTGGATTCAAAAACTGAAGCTAATCATAATGATAATCAAATATTGCAACCAAACCAGTTTTATGTTAATCAATTAATTTCAAAACCAAATACTAGACCTAATCCAACTCGAGTATACATTAATTTAAATGCTATGGAAACATTAAACTTGAATATTGGTGATTTTTTGATTGTGGAGAGTGGAAATGGTAAGGTAAATATCAATAACCAAATTCTAAAAATCAATATTTTAGACTCTGGGAATTGCATGGCCATCATTAAACGTGAAATTACCATGTAATTAGTTAATTATTCATTGTAGTTGTTACCATTCCATCTCCAATATTAGACAACTTGAATATAAAAGAAAATGATGTTATCACTATCAATAGTAATACAAACCAACTATTGAATGCAAATTCAATTACTTTGAAATCTTTGAATAATCAAGATTTCAAACCAGATGTGACTTTGACAATGTATCTAAAAGAAGTTTTAAGTAAATCAAATTCACGTAACGTATAGTGGATATTGAATATGTAATGCATTTACAAATCATACAAGTGGAATTCAATGGTCAATCACAACGATTTCAAATCGTGGCAGACAAATATCCAAATAATGTATTTAGGGTGATTAGAACAACAGATATTTCTATAATAACTCATCAAGTATTTTTTAATTTTAATGGGGTTAGAAATCTTTAAAAAATGATACTACCAACAGTTTTGATAATATTGGTGGACTGAAAAATCAAATCACAGCGATAAGGGAAATGATTGAATTTCCATTATTACAACCCGAAAGGTTTCATAAGTTTGGTAATTATTTTAATGAAATTAATTTCAAGGTTTATCACCTCCGAAAGGGTTATTGTTATATGGTCCTCCAGGGTAACTCTTATAATATTGAAGTTCAGAACTGGAAAAACGTTGATTGCTAGAGCAGTAGCCTCCGAAACTGGTGCTCATGTCATTGTTGTAAATGGGCCAGAAATTATGAGTAAATTTTATGGTGAAACAGAGTTAAAAGTATCTTTATTCATCTCACTAAATCATAAATAGTTGAAACAAATATTTGATGAAGCTGCTGAAAATTCCCCTTCGATTATCTTTTTTGATGAAATTGATTGTTTATGTCCCAAACGTGATGATGTAATGACCTTAAAAGTTATTTACCATCATATAGAGTCATAGTGATTTAGAAAAGCGTGTTGTAGCTAGTCTGTTAACATTAATGGATGGTGCTCAAACACAGCAAGGTGGAGAAGCACCAAAGATATTTGTAATAGGAGCTACAAATCGACCCAATTCGATCGATCCAGCATTAAGGCGACCTGGAAGGTAAATTTTTGTGTTGTCGAGTTTATTTTATAGGTTTGATCGTGAATTTGAGATTGGTATTCCAAATGCAAATGAAAGGTTTGACATCTTGAAAAAACTTTGTCAGAAAATTCATCACAACTTGACGGATGAGGAATTAGGTGATGTTTCTTGTATTGCACATGGTTATGTTGGTGCAGATTTAGCAGCAGTTTGTAGAGAAGGTTTTTCTTGATAGTTTTAACGTAATTTAGCTGGTTTACAGTGTATTAAAAGAGTTCAAAGAGAAGCTGGAACGGAAATTAGTGATGATGCTTTAGAAAATGATACTACTTTAATAATCACAAAGGATGATATGATCAATGGAATGAATTACGTTAAGCCAAGTGTTGTGAGAGAAGTAACGTTCCATATTTCCAATTTCATTGTTAGATAATGCTGGAGGTTCCCAAGGTTTACTGGGATGAAATAGGTGGGCAAGAAGAGATAAAACAGAAATTAAAGGAGGCTGTTGAATGGCCTTTAAAGGTTTAATTTGATGATAATTCTAATTTTAGCATCCAGAGAAATTTTTGAAGTTCAACATTCGACCTCCAAAAGGAGTGCTACTTTATGGTCCTCCTGTAATTGCAATAGTGTTTTGATATTAGGGGTGTAGTAAAACGTTAATGGCAAAAGCTTTGGCAACAGAGGCTGGGTTAAATTTTCTAGCTGTAAAAGGTCCCGAGGTAAGACCCAAATTTTTTAACTATGTAGCTCTTTAGCAAATGGGTAGGAGAATCCGAAAAGGCTGTCCAACAGATTTTCAAGAAGGTTTTTTGAAGTTAATTGATTCTTTAGGCAAGAGCTGCAAGTCCGTCCATAATATTTTTTGTATACAAATGTTAATCTAATGTAAAGGATGAGATCGATGCTTTGGCTGTTCGTCGGGCAGGTCAAGAGTCTTCCGTAGGTGATAGAGTCTTGTCCCAGTTACTGAATGAAATGGATGGAATAGAACCATTAGTCAACGTGACAATCATTGCTGCTACCAATAGACCTGACATATTAGTATTTCTTTCAAGATAATTTAACTAACCAAAAGGATAGCGCCTTATTGAGGCCCGGAAGAATCGATTCGATACTCTACGTTTCACCACCAGATTTCAAATCACGAGAAGCGATTTTCAAAATTCAACTAAAGAAAATCCCACATGAAGATTCAATTGATATTTCAGAACTCTCCAGGTTGAGTGAAGGGTTTTCAGGAGCAGAAACTGTAGCAGTTTGTCAGAATGCAGCACTTTTAGCGATGCAAGAAGATATAAATACAGATACTGTTTTAGAATCTCACTTTTTGAAAGCTATTCGAAGTACTACCAAACAAATTTCGAATGAAATGTTGGAGTTTTATAGAGTCTTTAGAAATCGATCCGGGTTGCGTTCTGTCTAATAAATACATAATATTTATTTTAAATTAGAACAGTGTATTGGGAAACATAAGTTTAAGGTTTTTTTATTTGATTCAAATCAAATCAATGCATTGCATTTGCAGGCCATTTCGACTGAATTTGTACGGATACCTCTAGCCATTCCCACGCTAGTTGGATATCCAATCCTTCCACAATGACTACAAGTTGCCCTTTCTTTCCATCGACAATGCAATTCTGAATGACAAGGATTACCACACCAAGCACAGATAACAGCATTCTTTGGAACAGCACTAACACGATGATTTTTAAACCCATCTGAAATATTTTGATGAAGTTTCTTTTTGGCAGACTTACATCTAGGACATCTCTTTGGGTTTGTAAATCCTCTACTTTGATAAAAGTACTGTTGTCCAGCAGTGAATGGGAATTCTTCATTGCAGTCTTGGCATCTGATCTGAATGTCCATTCTTTCAAAGAATAAACGTAAAAAATATGCAGGATTTGATTCTCACATGGTACCAGAGTTGACTTTTGACCTGCGAATAAATTGAATTATTATTAAACCAGCCACTGCTAAATACTTGAATCCAAAAATATGTGAATGGATGATAGATTGGTACATGGACTGCCTCTTTTTCTTGGGTCATCATCACCATGATCAATTACCAGTTACCACCCACCAAATCAGTTACGTGTCCAAAGAAAGTTAATCTCATAATCAATTTAAAAAACAGCAATTAAGAATCATATATGTTTATATCATAAACTTTTTTGTTATGAATGGGATTGTTGGATACCCATTCAAAATTTCGGTACAAAAAATTTGTCTGGTAAAATCAAACCAATAAAAATAACTGTATTTCTACTATAATAATTTTAAACCACCAAACCAATTTTAGCAAAGTGGAAGTGATAATAAAACCCCCCACCTTCGAGTTAAACAAATCAACATAAACATAAATAAGAAAAAATAAACTTGACCATTTGAAATCAAATTAAGCAGATACTTACAAAATGATCGAATCTTCTGGACCATTTGTTATTTCTATTCTATCAGCAATCATTTTACTAGTACTACCAGTAAATATTCAGATTTTCATTAATACTTCAGATATTCGTATCTGGTAGATTAGTATGGTTAATACGTGATATGTCCTTGTCAAGAGGTGAACAGAATATTCAAATCAGTATCATAACTACATTATGCATTAAATTATTGAATGAAATTTTGAAGGCTATATTTTTTGGTTTGGATTACCATCAAGGTGATACCACAACTGGTGCAGTCGGAAGTGTACTCTTTTTGATTCTTGCCAACTGGTTGACTGAATTGTCACATATTTTCACTGTCATTAGTAAGCACTAATATTTTTTTACCTGTAGTTGTGTTGATTCGAACCAATGGATTGATCATCACTCCAAAAGCTGTAACTGATGAAAATAGATTGGATGTACGAGTAGTCATTTCTTATTTTTTGGTTTTCACGCGAATTGTTATGCCATTCCTGTTCCATGGTAAATGAATCCTACCTGACCATAGCATTTGGAATGGAAATCAATTCATTTGGAATCTATCAAATATACGCACTATTCTTTGAATTGTTAGTTTATATGTATGCTACTTTTTCGGTATTCCATTACATTTGAATTCTAACATGTTTAAGACTGCTCAGTACTTGCGTAAACTTCAAGATGAAAACAAAATCTCACTTCCAACTTGGTTACTATATAGTAATCCAATATCAACTGGAGTGTTATCCTTTGTGGCCATGTTCTTCATGTTCATAATTGGAGTTGCAAATAACCAACTCCCTCAAAGCGCAATCGTAAATATTTTGATACTAATAATCTACCATTAGACCGCTGACGTGACTCCAAATGCAACTTTGAATGTATCTTCTAGTATTTATTCCGTTTTGGTTGCTCTAGTGTTTAGTTTCTTCTACCATGATACAAAATTGGCCATTCAAACACCGTACACTCCAAACCATAACAAGGGAATGAGAAGAGTCAAGTTCTCGATGGCTGCTATCATTGGATAAAGACTCTTTAGTACTAAACTCAATGAAATATAAAGCATGTTTATGTTTGCAATTTAAATTGTAGCTTTAAACCTATTTTTTCTAAATCAATACTTTATTGTTTTAATTCAAGATTGAAAATTAAGCTCGATACCATTGATTTTTGTTTGGTTCACCTAAACAGTCACCAACAGTTACAAATTGATATCCTTTTGATCTAACATATGGAATTAAGGTTTTCGTCCAATCAATTGCAGTTTCGATCAAAGTATCATGTTGTAAGGAAATGTATGAGTCTTTGGTTGGATCTCCTTTGATAATAGTAACATCATAACTCTGTTTACTAAGTTCAACTGCATTTGGATCAGCTGGATGATCCACATCAGATGAATCAATATTCATCCAGATGGCTTTGTATCCCCAACTGTTTAATGCCGTTAATGTGTTTTGGTTGACACTTCCATATGGAGGTCTCATATAGATAGGTCGGACACCAACTAATTCTTTGAATGCATAATCGTTTCGGTACATTTGTGCCCAAAGTTGATCGTTAGTGGCAGTATTGAGATCTAAATGATCATAAGTGTGACTGGCCAATTGATGCTTGGAATTATATAATCGTTTGAAGACGGATTTGTATGGTTCAACGGTAATATCTCCCCAATTGAAGGCATTGATGAAGAAAGTAGCTGGTACATTGTTAGCTTCCAAGATATCGAGTAATTGATTGGTATAGTTGAATACACCATCATCATACGTCAAGGCAAACACTCCAGGTCGGTT
>MU621517.1:0-12458 GCA_025399215.1 Globomyces pollinis-pini | reverse complement strand
CGTAAACGAAGAGAACAAACCAATGAATGCTTTGAAAAACTACGTCAAATTGTTCCTTTTCATTCTGATAGTAATGAAACTAGATTGGCCATGTCAAAGTTGACGATCTTGGAAAAGTGCATCAGTCGTTTGACAGAATTGGAGGCTGTTGTTGCTCAGTATGAATCTTCCATTGCTGCTTCCAAGATCCAATCTTTCAGTCAACCTCAAGCTACCTACTATAGTCCTCCAGGATCTCCTCATCCATCAGAAAAAAGTGAGAAGGTCATGTCGATCTCCAATCTTCTCTGTTGAATCATGCTATTATGAATCTTATTTATTTCTTTCTTTTAAATAAACCTTTTTCAAGTTCACTATTTCCTTTGAATCCTTATTCCAAATTTACTTGTCCCATTAGTTATTTCCCCTTGCAATGGACCAGTTCATGGTGAAAAACCTGGACAACACAGCCACAGTCTAAAACAAATCCAATATCTAAATCCAATATGGGTAATGAGTGAGATTTTGTTCTAAACCAATTTTTAATGAACATTTTAACCTGACCTGTGGTCTAGAAACTCGTATGACTTTCAAGATATTTTTACTCATTAAAAAAGATAATGCAACTGTTTAGGATTTTTAGATTGTAATACAAGTACATGTCTTTAAATCTTGTTCTTTAAACCAGGTGTGCATTTCATTAGGTAAAATAGTAAGGGGTGACGGTATACGGAGTTTTAATTTACGTTACCCAAATATGAAATACCTAATCCATCAAGGAAAAAATCTCTAACGATATTGAGACCTTTATAATATATATTTACTGAGTGTTCAACAAGGTGATTCCAATTTAAAAAAAAAGTAGATTTCTTAGGCACAGAGATGAGCAAAGTATATTATATTAAGAAAGCAAATTGTCTAGCCTCATGGGATTTCGTTTTTTGTTGTCGTCAGAAGGAATCAAACCATCCATTGCTCTAGCTCTATGTAGAGCCATTTCAAACGAGACTGGACTGGAAGGTCTACTAGTTGGTGAGGGTGTTGGAACTACAACTGGTTTGCGGGTGACTTGGGTATTTAGAACTTGTTCATGGAGAGTGGTAGCGAATTGTGGGGGTGGTCTATATCCAGGAAGTAAATCCATAATCATCGGTCTAGAGTTCGGAGCTGTAGGGATGTATTTTGCAATGTCGGGTATCAGTGAAGGATCTTTCTTTTGAATATTTCGCAATAGTTGGTGTACTTCTTTAATATAATCTGCAGTACTCTGTAATATTGCATACTTTTCAGTATCATCTCGAGAAGTACATGCCGGCACTAATTGCTTCAATAAATTGATTTGTTGTTGTATTTTCTGACGACGTCGCTTTTCAATTGCTGAATGAGTTGATTTCCTCAGAGCTTCTTTAGATTCCCACTCATCAACTTCACTCATCGCAATTGAGTTGGAAGTTGTTGATTTTGGCATTTGGTTGCTGTTGCTTGTATTATTATCAAAGGGGGGAAAAGCCTGAGGAAAGCCTGAAACGTCATTTTCAACTCATGTCAAGTGGGTTCACAAGATGAACAATGACCTACCACACAAAACATGTGATACATGAAAAACGGTCAGGTGGAGCTCCACCTGATCAAGAATTATCCAACTTCAAACAGCAACGCATTGAAAGTGGTGAAAATGACTTGTAAAAAAACTTTATTAAGTTCAGTTATTTCTTCGCCCAGGTCTGGCAGGCTTGGAAAATGCCGGTTTCGATACAGTAACTTCAACAGGAGGATCAATGAGCTCAGCTGTCAATTCATCAACAGAATCAATTTCAAACTAAATTTAGTCATATGGACAAAAATCTACCTTTTTGGAAATTGAAGTTCCAATAATCTGTTCAACAGAAGATATCACTGTTGATCTAGAAGCCGCAAAGAGCATTCTCTCTTTGATTTTGGTTTGGGGTGGTGAGACATAAGAGAAAACTGAAGTATAAAATACAGCAAAGCTTACCAACATCATTGTCCATTTTATAGAACAAAAATAAAGGTGTCAATGCTGGAGATTCAGAGACAATTTTTTCGAATGGGACGTTGCTCGATTTTAATAATTCAGTTGTTTCTTTGTCTGTGTCAATTGTCTACCCGTCAAATCAAAGGTTTGTACCAATAAAACTAATTCATTGACATTCGATAAAGCAGCAATCGCCGACTTTGCATCATCAGATAACGGAAAATTGATTCCAGATGCATTGGTAGATCTTGTTGAGATACTGATTCCTATAAAACATCATCAAACTTAATATTAAATACCAGCGGTGGCCTATTAAGTTTAATACACTTTATAATACCTCCATCAACTTGTGTTCATTCTGCTCTTTTTCGCGATCTGTTAGAGGAGCATTTGCATCCAAATGTGCATAAAATGACTTTATGCCCTTCAATGATAATTCATCCTATTTTAAACTATTAGGCTAGCATTTCCAATACTTTTTTAGTTGCAAAAATAGTTTCTTGAACTTTAGATTCTCCAATTCCTTTCAATAATGCAGCTTTTGTCGCTGCATAAAGCATTTTATCACGAACCTAGTGAATTTAGATGAAAATAGCTATAAAATACCTAAGATAAATATTAATGAACAGCATACTGCACTGTTTTCAGGGATGAATTGAATCAGAATCCAGGCGAATGAATCCAATGATTTACTATCTTTTCTATACAAGATAAAGCAAGGCTTTTCCAATAATGGTTGAATAAGTGGTAGATCCAATTCAAAAGTTTGACCAACAGGAATAATTTGAGAACATTCCAAGGTTTCTAATCAGATGAATTAATAAATTGATACCTTGATTGATGGTTAATTGAAGAGCTCTTGAGGATTCTTCTGAATTTGCAAATAGTTCAACCAGTTCTTTGGAAGGTGAGATACCACTTGAATGGGACATTGAAAAAACGGGTGAAATTTGAACCCTTTATAAAGACGTATGTTTACTATAGTGTATTCAAATTTTGATCAGGTAGATCTGAAATAGATTTAGTTTGTTCATCAATGATCGTTAGATTTCCTGACGCGAGTAATGAAATATTCAACTGATGCTTACTGACGAGAACAATCATAACGACCATGATTTGATTTTAAAATCATAAATTTGAATATACAACTCAAATCCAATCCTTTACCAGAATTTTTTTTATGGAATTATTCAAAAATGAGGTTGGATGGATATTACGATCAGACTTGAAAACTTTGGGAAAGTATCAATACAACAGTGGAGATTACAATCTACAACATCCTTATATCAATCAATCAGAAAAGAAAGTAAAGAAATTAAAATCAAATCATTTTAATCAATTTGAACCTATTCATGATCAATTCAAGGTTTTCTTAAATACTTGTATCGAAACATTGATCAAAGAATCCAAAGTATTTCCAATTTGTTTTGATACTGATGTTGTTAAATCAAATCAATTGGGTATATTGAATTTTGCGACATTTTGTGAATTGGCTAGTATGGTATAAAAAATACCTTTATTTGATTATTAGAATTTTGGTATGGATCCTACGATATCTCAAATGGAATTAAGATCAAACACGGAATTGGGTATGAATTCCATCTTAACATTTAGAATTTGTGGATATTTTTAATACCTTATTGGTAAATGATGCTTTGGATGTATTAGAAATTAAAATTATGGATCGTCTATTTATAATACCGTCCCAATGTCGTTTTTTGATTTCAGATTTCAAAACAATACCAAAATGGTTAGAAGGTATAATTCATTCCTTTTATCGATAGATCAGAATGAAATGTATGGTTTGATTGTTATGGACCCTCCTTGGTTTAATACAAGTGCACAACGGTACCAATATCCATCTTGATAATGTTATTTAGTGGTTCGAAATATCAAGGTTTGGATTGTTATGCTCTATTTCAATTACCGATAAAGAAGATATTGAATCAAGATGGGTACCTTGTTATATGGGTATCCAATAATATCAAATTTCATCGATTTGTGTTAAACAAATTATTTCCTGCTTGGAATTTAGAATGTGTAGGTAAATGGACTTGGATAAAAGTGACCAACAGTGGGTTACCGGTAATAGATTTAAACAGGTAAATGATAATATGCGATAATTATATCAGTGAACATCGTAAACCTTATGAAGTATTCTATATTGGAAGACCTACTAGAGTGAAATCATCTATAGTGACTCAATCAAATTTCCCAATGAATAAATGTATCGTAAGCGTCCCAAGTCAACATCATTCTCAGAAACCATATTTGAACGGTATACGATCTTTATAACCCATCCTTTTTAGATATCTTTCAGGAATATATTGGGAAAGATTGTAAGAAACTAGAATTGTTTGCTAGAAACTTGGGATCGGGTTGGACAAGTTGGGGAAACGAGACCTGTTTATATAATGATAAATGCTTTTATACCAATTCATATGAACCTATTGTTGACGTTGAACCTGAATAGCTAGCATAGACTCTCAGCTGGTACCCACAATCAGGCATTAAGGGTTATAGTATTATAAAAACCAATGCTCATTATTTGTTCAAAAACGATTCAATTGGTATTCTATTAATTTATATTTAAAAATATTGAATTCTTCTATACAGTAGAGTCTGAACCGGAATAAAGGCTTATTTGCTTATTGTTATCTTTTTCATGTTGTTCAATTCTCTTCATTAGTGTTTTGGTACCAATAAATTTGACAACATTCGGTACAATATCATCATCTGAATTTTTACTACCAACCGAAGAAAGTCCAATCCATACTGTTAAAAAATGTAAAAATCCTTTGAGACCTAGTATCGCTAAAAGAACGTACCGAACCAATACAAGCCAAAACATGTATACCAAATCGTTTTCGTCTTGCAATACGGCCATAGTATTGAAAGTGATTAAGGGTACCCATATTAAGAGATTCAAAAAAGTATATGATATGATCAATCTTTTCATCTTGTTGGATCCTTGGTATTGATTTCGGTCTGGTGTCTCTATCCCAGTAAGCACGGTATTATCAGAGGTTTCGTTGTTTCTATTTCCATGCTGTCTATTTAATTCAATAATCGTCATTATGAATATAATGGTAACCAAAATCCCTATCAGTGTTGGTACGTTTTGCCAAAAGAAATGCATCCTTTCCAACGTACGAAGATCAGTTGGGATGTACTTTGTAAACACTAAACAAGAACATGCATATGATCCTACTGTAATTGTTTTCCAAGCAACAAGATGACTACTCATGGTATTGTATTTCAAAATGTAAAGTGAAGATATTGAAGTTCCCAAGGCTAAGAATGCAAATAGATTGCACAACATCAATATAATTATACTCCAGAAATCAAACAGATGACTTTGCTCACCACCAAACTGACGTGCAGCAATACACACTAAAAGAATGAATTCATTAAAATAGAATACCAGACATGATACAATCGGCAATTGCCATTTGATTGATGAGTTGCATGAATCCATTGGTAGGTTTACGATAGAACAATATTCCAATTCCTCCAACAAGTCCAATGAAACTGAAAGCAATGATTAACCAATCAGGAATGGACAACATCAAAGTAAAGGTTTAAAAATTTGGTCAAAAAGAAACGGTATATTGAGCCAAACTGAATATGGCCAAGACCAGACCGTCAAGGGACCTTCAAAAGACCCCCAGTTTCAACTGTATGCAGATAAAATATTTTATTGACCTTCGAAACTACTTTGCTATAATACCTCAGTGTTTGCTTTTTCAGCATATCCATATTCTTGAGGTCTTTGGAAAGTACCCATTTTTCAACCCACATGGTCATGAAACACCAATCCAAATCGTTGATTAAAATAGCGTGCAAGTTGATAGAACTTCTGTTCATCTCCCTTACTCGCTCCGGGTCTCAAAGTTGTTCTTTCACGATTTGGTTTGAATGGTTTAGGTTCTTTGCAATGTTATTTTGGTGAAAGCATGTGACCCACAAAATTAATGTTTGAGAGATTTTTACGGTGGAGTCGAACACGAACCGTTAATATAGACAAATTGCATGATGTAAGATTGGATAGTAAATGGACTAATTGAAATTTAAGGATAAAATGGGATAAACAATAATATTATTTGAAATGTCTAGGGACTGGAAGAAAATTAGTTATCCAGTTAATCTATAGAGTAGACTCTTCTGCCTTTATACCAGATGTTTCTTCTTCGTGAACTCTTTCTAGCTTTTGCAATTGGTCCATAAGTGTGTTTGTTCCAATAAAGTTAATTACTTTTGACACACTTTGATCATCAGCAGAATCATCGTCCTGTGAATTACTGCGTCTTTTTTTGGTATTGTCAAAGTAGAATCCAAAATAAACCGCTATTAAATGAAAGGCACCTTTAGCGCCAAAAACAGCATCACTGATTACTGATGGAAGTTCGCTTTTGACTTCATATGACCTGAAGAGAAACTTTACAGCAGAGATATTGTAGGGTATCCATAGTAAAATGTTTAGAATGGTATATGAGATAATTAGCCTCTCCATCATATAAAATGCTCTATTATGATTTTCATCCCATTGGCGAGATACAGCTTTCGTAAGTTGTTTTGCACGAGAAGATTGTAACCGCTGATTCTTCAAGCTCTCTAATTCAATCCAAGTCATAAGAAATGTGACTGTAACTATCACCCAGACTGCTACAGGAACCATATTCATTACTTTGTCCATAAAAAAGAGAGTATTTCGTTCGAATATCATATAGTAGGAAAATCTAACATAGGAAAATAAGGAGAAAAAGTATGAGAGTATAATTATTGAGTTATATGGAATGTTGTGTTTACTTCCAGAGAATCTGACAATATATAATGATGCTCCAGATATCCCCAACGCCAAGAATTCACCCAAATTTATAAGAAACTGTTTTGTGGACAGTAAAAAGATAATGCAATTTCTAGCAGTATGTGAAGAGTTCCTCCAATCAAAATTTGTAATAAAGATTTCATCCAATATCAATACGACTATGATAATTTAGTACATTAAAAAGTCAAAACTTGAAAGTAACAGGTCAGCAACAGTGAAATGTCTGATAAGAGCCACAAAAGGATTTGAAGACTTGAAGAACAAAGCTAAAGGATGAGTTCCTTTTAGTTACCGAATAGAAGCCAAATAGCCCCCACAATTCCCAATAAGCAACTAATTAATGTAGGGGAAAACATTTGATGAAAGAATCTAAAAAAGAAATTCAAGTTTTTTTAGTGGCGTGTTCATGAATTAAAAACCCAATTTGGTTTCTATAGTAATTCAATGCTTTTGACAGTTGAATATCATATCCAAGGTTACCTAACCATTAGGTTACTTAAAAAGTTGGAATTGACTATATGCAATAGTTCTTAAATTATCATACTTTAAGAATATATCATCTTTTATTTTGATTAATATAATACTCTATTGAATCATTCGCTTCTCATAACTACAATAGTCGAAGGTACAGATCAGTTTGTTGTAAAACATTTTTTTTTTCCAAAGTCTATCCAGTTACAATCTCAGTTTTCAAATGATCGAAACTGAAGCAAATCAATTAAACGAAAATGTGAATAATAGTATGGTAACTAACTATACAATCTTAGACTTAGGACACTTCTGTCACTGAAAAGTCGGATCGATACAAAATTGAAGATAATAAGAGAAACCAGCGTTTATTCGGATCACTTCTAGGTATTCTAAAAAAACAGTGCATTAACATATCAGGAACTTTAAATAAATTTAAAGAGGATAATGGTAAAAAAACAGAAGCTGTAAGCAGTTTTATCAATATTGAATCATTTAGGAAATTAAAAGAGAGCAATTGGAAAGAAGATTAGCTGAAAAATTAAAAAAAGAACGATCAGAATTATCAAGTAAATTAGAACAAGACAAACATGAACGAATTCAAAAAGTTCAAGAAAAACGAAAGCAAGAAGAAACTGAACGGGAATTAAAAAAGGTACATGATGATTGTACTAATATCAAGGCAAAGTTTTTGAAAGATCATCAAGAGAAATTATCCCATTTCATTTTAACTACTGCCAGTCCAAAACTGTATTTCCTACCAAAAGTTCATAATGAAAAGACAAAAGTCCTGTTAAATAAAGTTGAATAGTTGATATTTTTACTGTCCCAGTCAACGCCTTTTTGAGTTTGATCTGAGAACTTGGCTGGCGGTCCGAAAGAACCTTTTCGGACCGCTAGAAACTATGTGAACCAATCAAATCACACCACATAAAAATCGCTTGACAAAAAGACTAAAGCCCCAAAGGATTGTATAAATAGATTCTAATTGCCTGGAAATAAACTAAATTGCTTGAATGTCAACGGAGCATATTGAAATGAAATTCTCAAAGACCGATGTAGAAAAGCTGGTTAAAACAATCAACCTAGCGTTTCCAATTTTGTTATTCATTTCAGGTTTGTGTGGATCTGGTCTAGTGTGCGTGATCCTATCAATTATCTTGTACATTGCTGATATAACCCGATGGAAAGTATTTGAAAAGTATGCTTTATTCTTGTTCACGTTCACTGGACGTGCCATGATCCAACTGGTATGTGCTTACATGGCATCATCCAATCGACAATTCTTTCTTCCATTCCTATTTACAATTGCATCTGTAATCTTTGCACTCATTGGCCACTTTGACGTTTTGGAATTCCCAGCGTATAAAACAAAGCTTAAGAAACGAGTTTGTAAGTGGAGACGATTTATTCAATCTTGGCTCGAACTTTACGCTGCTGATATTGTTATGGTTGATACTCCAGAAAAATCTGATTCAGAATTGGAAAATAAATAATTACATCTTTTCTTTCTGTTTCTTTCATATTGTTTATTGTTCTTTACATTTTACTTGATACAACACGTTTATCGAACTAGCAGACACGTTTTAACTAGAAACTGTATTGAAGATATATACGGAACAACGTTGGAATTTTATAGACTATCTATCGGATGTGGGGTATAGTTATTGAAAAAAGTACTTTTGAAGACACGTACAATAAAAGGTTATAACGTGTAGGAATCGATGTGTCACTGACAAGAATTTGATACTATGGAAAAGAACGAACCCGGGGTAGAATTTGGATAAATAAGCAAATTTTACCAGATTCGGTCAAGAACTTGATAACGTATTCTTAATATTTTTTAGAATGCAGGAATGTGGTAAGTACCTTTCTCAAAAACAATATATACCAACGAGAACAATTAAATTGATGGTAAAATTTAAATGAAGAGTTGCGACTTAATGGTGTAAGTTAGAGATTGTATAGTTTATTTCTTCGAAGAGGTCGTACTTCTTTTGGATTGTCAAGTAAAATTATGCCTGAATCCGGATTAGGAGATGTCTCTTTACTTTCTCCTACCCTTCCAATCCTGTCATATGTAACCCACATGTCATGAAGATTCATCTTTGTGGAGAAAACTCCAGCAAACTTTGGATTAGATGTTAGCATAACTGTAAAGCACATTTGTTTCCTTGCAATCAGAATTGCTGGAAAAATTAGATCATTTGTGTAGAACCAAATCATAGCCAACATTAAAGAAACAAAATTGACAAAAAGTTGGAAAGAAACAAATAAACTAGCTAGTGTTCTGCCAGTTGGTGTAAACACAATGTCTAGTTCTAACTCTGAATAATGTTCCGCTTCGCAATTTAAACCTTTAACGGGAAAACTTCTTTGTATAGCTGCTCTTAAAATAATCGAAACTACCGTTTCGATTCCTGCATCTACAAATGTTGGAATGGTACTTTTGGTATTCAAAGTGGTCCACCATAAGAGAGAGTTTAATGCGGATGGATAAGAAGAAGGCAAATCGTTGAATGAATAGTCACCACCTAATAATATCGCCATTGATTCCTTTAATGCGGTGATATTTGCAGCTCTCTTCACTATACAATTCTCCGTGAATCCTGGTGTAAACTGAGCTATTCCACTATCTAATCGTTAGAATGAAACAGAAACCTGGGATTTCTGAAATTCCCACCACTACAGTGTTGAAAGTATCAATCACAGTCTTACAGGCAATTGGAATAGGGTCTAGCATACTATTACCACCACAGCTATGCGTTCCAGATAAAATGGTTGACAAAATAATGGTATTGTTGGACTCTTTGATATAGTTGAGCATATTAATGCCACCATCAGCTTTGCTCAATTGGATTAATTCCGGAGATCGCTGGGCATCCCAACCCAGCCGAGTAAAGTCTTCAACTGTTTTTCTAGTTTGACAATTGCATTTTGAATACACTTGGGCAGAAAGACCTGGTCCAGTTAATGTATGAACTTCCTTGGTAAAATCTAGCATTTGAGGTGGCATTATAAACAATGTTTTATCAACTGGCTCTTCTGATCGAAGTTTACCAATAGACTTTCCAAATAGAACTTCCGCAACACCAAACTGCGTATTGAGGGTAGGTGTTCCACGATCAAATATTGCAGATCGATCATGATAAGTAAGGCAATGAACACCATCTTCATAATCCAGATGATGTTTATGGTATTCTATGAATGGTGGTATGAACGTAACTAACAAACCAGCCAGTAACTGGAACGTATATATATACGTGATTCTAGAGAAGATCTTTCTCATTTTGTTTCTACCAGATATCTTGCTGAGGAATGATATTTTCCCAAAAATATTCGAATGGCAGTAACCAAACACTGCAATACTGTATCCACGTTTTCTAGTCATCAAGTATCCAACAAGTATACTGACTCCTTCATCCAACGCTTTGATCGTCCAGATATAACTAACAAAAAGCCAGAACAATACCACAACACCTTGCCCAAAATATCGACCGCCCAACGGAGTTACAAAAAGATTCGAAGTATCGCTTATTCGGACTGTAAGATATAATAGTATCAGGTTTGAAATTAATGAGAGAATTGTGAACTTTATGTTCGACAATTTAAAGAACAATCCATCCTCAATTTCTTTGCCTTGATGAACTAAATATTGTAATTGCAACAATGAACTTCCATATCGTGTTTTGGGAGTTTTTTCCTTGTGACTTCCTCTTGGAGATACTAGAGATTAGCTTGAACACAAGGATACATTTTGCAGAATGTCTACTTCCCGCGACGGATTCTAAAAATTATAAACGATCATAAAATATGATTACCTTTTTCTTCTTGCGGTTGGATGCTGATACGCTTTTTAGAGAAGGAATGATCACTTGGAAGCAAATTGGAATTTGATTCTACTGAGGATACTGCCTCCAATTTCTCTGGCTGAGGAATAAAATGCTGACTAGGCGTGAGACGAATCGATGGATGAGCTTTTGAAAGCTGAAAATTGGAACCTTGAGCTGGAGGTTTTTTTAATATTGATGATTTCTGCTCGAGAGGAAAATTAGTGTCTGATAACGGAATATCCTCTAATTCCTCATCTTCTTCTGGTAGTAGAATCACATCAATCTCTTTATCATCCATTTATGCTAATGTTTGTTTATTCGTTTGTTTTTCGCGTAAAGTTTTTTTCCCGTCGCGCAGGGTATCTTTAATTTAGTGTTTAGTATTTACCAGGCAAACATGCAAGTTCCATCACCACTTAAACGGATAGTGAACTGCTGAAATTCTTTCAGCAAGTTTTTCAAGTATTTAGGAGAGTGTCTGAAAGTAAAGATATATTCTGCATCAATCTAAACAGTACACCATTCACACTCCTCGAGGATTGGCGATGAATAAAAAGAGTTTGACAGGTAATCATTAAGTCGACTAACTTGTCCTCAATCAATCAACAAGATTCTGGAGGACCAAGACATCCAATCCCCTAGAGCTGCCAAACTAGACAATAATAACATAAAGACTGGTGATAGATTTACGAACAGATACTCTGGTCTCATATTATCAGAATGGAGATATTGGGCATTTTCGGACGAATGTTAATTGGACTGTACTAGTGGACATCATAGATACTCAAAGTTATGATTCAGCATCACGGTGGTGGAGATGATCTAGTTTCCACTTAAGTAACTTTCGTGTTAGACACTATGGACACTTTACAAGGAGATACTCATAAAAAAACTTACACCACTCTGTCTGCATTATTCAATGTATACAGGTGAAAATATGAACTTTCAAGATGATGTCATTGAACAGAAATCATCAAATATGCTGATTGCGTTAGTATAACGCGTCCTAAATGGACTGCTAGAAGTCCTGATACTAATACTTGAGTTAAATGGCCTTCTAGAAATACTTGAGTATGTATCTATGATCAACATCAACCTGTACAAAAGGAAGGGGGAACCATAAGACATCTGAGAAAATAGCAACCCAATCTGGTCAAACTTTACGAAGGAATGGAGAACCGATTAGCTTCACTAAAACGTGTTCAAGAGTTAATACTAATTAATCGTAGGATTATCTACGCATTTTAAGTACTTCTATATCAAAAGTACAATCCATTCTTCTTGAATGACTGAACTAAACCTGGTTACCCCAGTATGATCATTTCTTTATCTTCTGTTATCATGAGTAGAAATG
>MU621516.1:0-12564 GCA_025399215.1 Globomyces pollinis-pini | reverse complement strand
TGTACACGATGATACATGGAGATGTACCCCCAGAGAATGCTGAGTACATTGAAGGAACCAATGATGTTAGTGGTTGTCGTTACTATCCGACGAATTATGACCAGATTGATGACCAAGGTTTACTGTCCGTTTAACTCAACAGTAGATTGCTGTGATCTTTTGAAGAAGATGCTTACTATTGACCCACATGAGCGAGCAACTGCAGAAGACATCATGAATCATATCTGGATCACCAAGAGTTAGAACGGCAACCTAAGAGTAATATCATGTATGGATTGTAGATATTTCTGTCGTTAGTATTTAGTTAATTGCTATGAAATAGAAACCTTATTAAATAAGTATAATATTTCGAAGGTGGATAAAATCATTTGATTAACTGTACTGTTGAGCTATCTACAAATAGTAAATGCCTCTCTTGAATCTACGTTTATGAGGAATAGTTATAGTTACTACCAAGCACTATATTTCAACCTAAGTGTTGTTTCCTTTGAATTCTTTTAAATGCGCCAGTCTCACCAATATCACTTCGCCGTCATTTTCACTTTCCTAAAATATTTCAATGGTCATTACAACAACCAGATTGTTTTTGAAGAATATAACAGCAAAGAACTTTATATTTACAAGGGAACTTTCTATAGCATCTGGTAGTAATGCGATCCCTTTACTTGAAGAGACTATTGGAGCAAACCTCTGGAATACTGTAAAGAAATATCCTGATAATGAAGCATTGGTTGTTGTACACCAGAATTACAGAGCAACTTATCAGCAATTCTGGGATCAAACTACAAAAGCAGCACTTGGACTTCTTTCTCTAGATGTGAAGAAAGGCGATCGAGGTATAATAAAACTTTTTAACCGATTAAAGTTGGTATATGGAGTCCCAATAGATATGAATGGGTTATTGCACAATATGCGACTGCAAGGTATACAATAATTTGTCTAAATTATAGAATTGGAGCAATAATGGTTGCTGTGAATCCTGCATATAAACAAAAAGAGCTTGCTTATGCACTTAATCTCTCTGAAACAAAGTAATATAGTTGTGATATACTTATAATTAGCGTTCTAATTCACTCCAGTGGTTTCGGTTCTTCAGATTACGTATCCATATTGGGGGATGTGAAGTCAACCATACCAACCTTGAAGCACAGTATTTGGATGGAGAATGATTGGCAAGCATTACTCGATTCCAGTTCTAAAATTGCATTGGATGAATTGGTTGAAAGAGAGAGCTCATTGAACAGTAGAGAACCAATCAACATTCAATTTACATCCGGAACCACGGGTTTTAATTTTAGTTTTTAATAGTATAGGATCACCAAAAGGCGCTTTGCTGACTCATCGAAATATTTTGAATAATGGATTTCTTGCTGGAGAGCCATTGAATTATTCAGCTGCAGATCGAGTTTGTATTCCAGTTCCTTTCTATCATTGTTTTGGTATGGTATTAGGAAATTTAGCATGTACTTCTCATGGATCAACTATGGTTATTCCAAATGACAGTTTCAACGCAAAGAAAACATTGCAAACGGTTCAAGATGAACGATGTACTCAACTGTAATACACTCTTTTGTTAATGATTAGTTATGGGGTACCAACTATGTTAATATCGCAATTGGACCACCCAGAGTTTTCTAATTTCGACCTATCTAGCCTTCGTGGAGGAATAATGGCTGGTTCAATTTGTCCGGAAGCATTGATGAAAGATGTAATCGCTAAAATGCATATGAAAGATGTTACTATTGGATATGGTAACCTATTTAGTTATTAAACTGTTGACAGGAATGACTGAAACATCACCCCTTTCCACTCAAACATCACCAACAGACTCATTTGAAGCTAAAACAACTACAGTTGGGAAAGTTCATCCTCATGTGGAGATTAAAGTTGTAGACCCACTAACTGGTGAAACTGTGCCTTTCGATACACCAGGAGAATTTTGTGCGAAAGGCTATCATGTAATGGATGGTTATTATGGAAACGAGGAAGCCACTAGAAATAGCATTGATAAAGATGGTTATATGCATTCTGGGGATCTAGCAACTATGGACTCACAAGGTTATGTCAAGATTGTTGGTCGCATTAAAGATTTGATCATTAGAGGAGGGGGTAACATATCAATTCGTTTGATTCATAGAAAATATATACCCGAAAGAGATAGAAGAATTCCTGCACTCACATCCATGTGTAGCTGAAGCTCAAGTAATTGGAATCCCAAGTTATAAATATGGGTAAATGTCAATAATGGTTAATGATAGTGAGCAAGTATGTGCATGGATTAAACCAAAAAATAATGCATCGATAACTAGTGATGAGCTCATTGAATTTTGTAAAGGTGAAATTGCGTACTTCAAAATACCCAAATATTGGAAAATAGTTGATTCTTTCCCATTGACAGTCACTGGAAAAGTTCAAAAGTATGTTATGCGAGATATTTCTACTGCTGAACTTGGAAATCCCGTCCCATAAATGCAAATATATACATTTTAACATTTTTTTTACGTGTTTTGTTCTTCTATCATCCAATTAAATGGCAGATTTGAAAGACTTGTTGAAGTTGGAAAACTTTATAGTAACAATTTATCAGAAAATATGAATACTAGGTTGATGATTTTTCTGCAAAAGACATTATTGAAAAAACAACAAAACGAACTCAATGTGGTCCGGGTAAGATTAAATTACTGAATTCAAAGTATTTGATGCAAAACCATACATTCGTTCATTTGAAAGTATAACAGAAGAATTACTTCGATTAAAACGAAAACTACAAAATAAGATTGAAGATCAAGAGGATAGTGTCAAAGCCTCTGAGCATTCTCAAAAGCGCTCTTTTAAAGAATTCAATGATAATTACGACGTATAATTGATATAGTTTATACATAGAGTATTTATCAAGCTTTTGAAAGTTTAAATACGCGACTTGGAGAGGTATTCTAATGATAATTTATTAGAAAGGTCGGAAACACTGCTATAAGAATTGGTATTATATTTTTATTTTTATAGAGTAGGTGAGCAATTGGAAACAATCGACAAACATCGAACTAGAGCTTCAGATGCCAAAGATTTAATTCATTATTATTTGGAGTAATAATTAAATAAGATTTAACAGAAAAAAATAGGTTTAATCGAGGATCATTTGCTCGATTAGATATGTTAAGAAGAGAAAGTTCAGAAGGTGAATATAAGGTTAGTCAAATAAATCTAGAATAGTAGGCTGCTATAATTGCAAGAAGGTTAAGTACAATTTCAAAAGAAATCGATGTGAAAGGAAAAGAAAATGTATTTATTCATTTATTTGACAGTAGGCCAAAGAAAACGTAGAAAAATATTGTGAAGGTTTTGAGAAGAGTTTACTTGTAAAATTTGATCAAGCATATGAGAATGCTGATCGAAATGGAATGCATGTACCTTTTTTTAAAAAATGATTCATCTGTTATTAGCATATCGCAAAGACATTGTTGGATTTTAATGGTGGAAATTCTTGTGTACAAACCTATGTAAACCAACATGCGTTTTTTATCAATCTTGTTAAAATTGCTGAAACAGAAACAGAATCTTTAGATCAAAATCAGTATATTGTATGGTTTTGTTAATTGTAGACCATGGTCTAAACAAAAACTTCAAGCATTGAAACGATTATATGATGAAATTAGACAAGCAGTCGTTAATGAGTGGGATGTTATTTTTGATGTTTTCCCAAATGCTACAGCTGTCATTCAAGTTTTTGTTCAAAGAATTTTTGCTCAATCGGTATTCTATCTATAAAAACTTAACAAAAGATTCAAAACTTTTTGGAAACTATTTTGGAAGATTCTCAAAGAAAGTCAAGTGAAATCTATTTGGAATTGATTGTGTTAACACATAAGGAAACATCTGCATTGGTATCAGATATGCATCGATTTGATGAAGATGTCATTGCTCTTTTAATTGGCAATCGCGCATTAACTTCTATTCTAAATAGATCATTTGAAGATTTATATGTTCCATATCTTCAAGATCAAAAATATGTTATTGCAGAAACTGCTTGGTTAACAGAAAAACTTGAAATGGAATTACATACATTTCTAGAGGCTGCAAAAACTTCAGGTGTTAAACCATTGAGTGTTATTCAAAAAGAAGTGAATATATTTTCGGCACTTTTAGGAACAAAACCAGCGAATGCAAATGAAGTGGATATAATTCCTTTACCAACTCTCAATACTGTCGTGAATTGTATTCGGCATCATACTTTGTCATTTGAAAGAGTTGTTGAAATGTTGAATGGGAAAGATGAAGAAATGTAATTCATTCTTACTGAATAATATTAGAGCTCAAACAATTATGGACCATTTTAAACTATTGGTTGATAAATTGGGATACAACTATCTAGATGCAGCCCTAGAAATGTAGATTTTCTAAAACGTTAAACCATAGAAATGCAGATGATATTGCTGGACCATACTCAGAGAATCAACTTGCAGTCGTGAAAGTCACCAATGATATTTGTCAACTATTTCAATTACATTTTCAGTTAATAGAAGTAAAGATGTTGGTTGGTCATACTAACAAAAAAAATAGATTGAAGTGGAAAACAATTCGTTGACTATACATCGAGATTTACAATTATATCGAACAGAGTTTATGACTACCATGGAGACTAAGTTGAATTCTTTGATTCAGAAGCGATTAGCAGGTAAATTTCAACAGCGTTTAAATCAATCTAGCGGTGTTACATTACATTGAGAATATCTTACTGAAACAAAAGAAAACAGAATATAATGTAAAGGATGGTTCAGCTGGTAGTACAGCTTCTACATTAGTAATCTTGGATAAAAATTAACAAAGGATTAGACTTGTACGAGTATCTGTGACTTTTTCAAAAAGGTCCTCCAGCATTCATTCCAATATTTGAATGATTCTACACGAGAAGTCTTTTTCAACGAGTTGGGTGGCAGTTTTTGCAAGTAAACCATATATTCTAATAAGTCTTGTATAGAATGCTATTGGATCACATTAAAAAGTTTGTGATAACTTACACAGGTGGATTGGTGTTAGCCTGGTGAGGATCATATTTATTGCTAATACTATAGTGATATATCTAGATATCACGAAGTTATCGTTCAATTCAAATCTGTACAAGTTGATGAATACTTTAACGTCTTAAAAGAGATTTGTAGTTTATTCATTGTCAAACCAGAAAATTTGAAATTGGTATTACAAGAAAGTTATTTGGGTAGGATGGATCGACAAAGTCTGCACGCATTTCTCCTTTTGAGAAGTGATTGGTCTAAACTAACTAAAATCGATAAAGAATTGTTTCCTTGAAAATATTACTTTTGTTTCATTACTATAACTTTTTGAAATTATAAATTGAATGTTGGCAAGGAATATCATTAACATTATGTCACTTAGAAACTATATTGAACTTCAGAAACATCTAATCATGTATAATTAACCCCGAACCTTCTCTCTTTTCTGAGTACCCTTTTTCTTCTTCTCCTTTTCTAATCGTTGCTTCTCCATCAGTTCTTTATTACGCATTTTTTCTGTTTGATGGATTTTTTGGGCTTCCAACCTATTTTGAGTGTCAACATGTTTATCATTCAAACTTACTTTTTCATCAATTCTTTCTGTTGAACTAATTCTGCGTTACGATTTTTTCCTAAATCATCTAGATTTGATTGTTTTTTGCCAGTTTGATCACGAAATACAATTTCAGTTTCCCCATTTTCATTTTCTTCTACATCTTCTACTTCATATCCATACTATTAGAATAATAAGTCGAAAGTTTCATTACTTTTGAAAGCCAACGTTCTCTTTCTATTCTCTCTTCTCGAGTCAATTCAGGTTTTTTTGATTTCGATAGAGTATTATCATTAGTTGTTTTGTTTGTGATCTCTATTTGTTTTGTTTTTTCAATCAACTCTTGTCGTTCTCTTTCTTCTTGTTCTTTTAATTTCAATTTAATATCATTTGAAGATTGTATGATTGTTGCAACCCAGTTTTGAATATTCAATTCAGTTGAATCATTCTCAATAGCTTCTTGTAAAAATTCAACGATAATTTCTATTTGTTCTTCCATTGTCATTGAATCGTCTTGAATGATTTGTAAAATGTATTCGGAAAAGGTTTCATCATCAATTCCAATAGTTGATAAATAGCTTGTAATATCGTTCAGTAATTCATCAAAATTGGAGGTATCTTCAGTCATCCTGTAAAAAAATTCAAAGTATGAAACAACTCAATTTTATTAGGGAATGGGAAACGATTTAAACACTAAACATGTATGCTTCTTTGGAGCCTTTGATCATTCGATCGCATCTCTCACTTCCTACAATTCTTTCCAATCCTAAACGGTCATATTGATCAAACATCAACGAACAAGTCGCGTCCGTTAATCCATCAGCTCCTAATTTGTTCACAAACTCTGCATAATATGGAAATACAGGAGGGCCGTAGAATAAGATATGTTTTGCTCCTTTTAACTTGTTTCGACGAAAGAAATGATATCTTTCGGAATAAAGTAAGAATTTTATATCACCAGATATAAATTCATTCCGAGAGACATCCACTTTTGATTTAGAAGAATATTCTGAAATTCCTGTGGATGAATAGTTATGCTCCTTCAAATAATTTCGAACTCGAATAAAGTCGAAATAGGAAGGTATGAATATGAGCGTATGAGATTGATGCATAGTGCCATGTCTTAAGTTGGGCAACATTTTGTTCACAAAAAAATTGAATCTAGTATTACTTGCTTCAGCCAAAGATGATTGTGGGATACGGTGAAAAACCTACGATTAATATTCAATATTGCGTTACTTGCGGTATCTGAACTACAACATCTGTTATATTCCCAGCATATTGCTGAGATATTTTGACCTTTCCAGCAATATTGGAAGATAGAGACGCGATGGAATTAATTTCAGGACTATTGAAACTTGAGAAAAATAGATGCTGTCGAACATATTTTGCCCTATCCTTTCAGTAGAAGAAAAAACTTACTTTCCATCCAAAACATAATTACGAATTCTGGAAAAGTCACAACTTTTTTGTTAATAATTTAATGCACTTACCCATGAGAATCTTTAGGAATTAGATTCAGGTGGTCAAATATATGCTATGTATTAGTTAAGATGAAAAACAATTACCCTGACATGATCCCAGTTTTGCATTAGGAAAATCTCTGTGAAATCTGAAATGACAACCTCAATTCCTGCCAAAAAATCAAAATCTCTTTTTTTGTCTCTAAAAATCAACATCTTGTTCAACTTTACCCTTCTGAACCAATGATCATTTCAAGTCCAAGTGGAGACGCCACTATTATATCTGAAGAATAAAAGCTAGAGTATAGTTTCAATTGTCTTCCAGAAAATCTTAATCCAATTTTAAAACAATCGTCGATATTTCCTGCAAAAGTCCGATTATAATCATCTTTATACTTAGTCGTATTTGTATGTACCTGATTTCCTTGGGTCACCCTTTGAAGGTTCGGAGCCAAATTCATCCATAAATCTTTTTTTGTGTTCCTGAAATGAATGATGGATTATTACCAGTTGAGTAGCCCCTGAAAGAGTGATCAAATCCTTGATATAGTTGAACGCATGGTTTTTAAAAGGAAGTAAAATCAGCACTTTTGGTTTGGTGAATCCTTGATCTCGTAAATCACTGGCGATTAGAATGTATAATAATGGATACGAACCTAACTTCTTTATTTTCAGCAATCTCTGCCTTGATACGAGCACTGTTTTTATAAATACGATCATTGGATTTCATAACATGATTCATTGCATGAAAAGCTAACAGATGTCTTCTATCCGCCTCGAATTGATAGTTATTGTTGGAATAGAAAACATCCCTACATATTAGCGCGTTCATCCACTATACTGATATGCATTTATGTATGTAAACATAGCTGCTTGTAATGGTGTAAAGCTAGTAGTTCCTATGAATAGTTAATACTCTGAAAGACATTGAACGAGTATAGAGTCAGAATTGGTTTCAATGTATCCATACCAGTTTTTTTCAGCAGTTTGTTATTTAAAGCAAGCCAATTAGGGATGAGTTTCTTTTTAACCATTAAATCTGATAAGGTTGAATCAGGTTGAACTTCCGAAACAGCATTGCTATCATTTAAGGTTGAGGATACAATTCGCATCAACAATGGATGAGTGATTGCATCTGGAACAAATTGCTTTGCATCTACTTTTACAGACTTTTTTAAAATAGCGTCAGATTGAGATTGGTGGAATTGAAGATGAAATGGATCCAACGTTGTTAATTTTGAGATAATATCTGTATCAGATTCTATATCTGAACCATGAATAGAACTTTGATCCGAATCCATATTAGTATTTTGTATTGAATCATTTTGTATGTGATCCAATTCATGAATTACTTTATTTGGAATTGATTTCGTTAATTTCTTTTCTTTTTTCTTCTTTCCTACTTTATTGCTTTTGATTTTATCCATTAGGTATACTTTAGAATTAAAAGATTTTTATAATTTTTTTTTTTCTTTTTTTTTTTTTCTTTTTTAAAATGTCAGATTCAGAGTCTGGTATTACATTTCTAGAAATTTAATTCTTTAGATTCACAAAAAGAAACTGAAATTAATTCAGAACCAAATCCAACTAACCATTGGGCAATGGAACCATTTAATCCAGATACTATAAAACATAGTTTGTTGGAAGAATCTTCTTTCGCTACTTTATTCCCAAAATATAGAGAAACTTACTTGAAAGAAGTATGGCCTGCAATCACAGAATCACTAAAATCTTATGGAATTGTAGCAATTTTGGATTTAGTGGAAGGTTCAATGACAGTCAAAACTACTAGAAAGACTAAAGACCCTTACATTATACTCAAAGCAAGAGATTTAATCAAACTCTTGGCTAGAAGTGTTCCATATCAACAAGCATGTAAAGTATTGGACGATGGAGTTGCTTGTGATATTATCAAAATTGGAAATATTGTACGAAATACCGAACGGTTTGTTAAAAGAAGACAGAGATTAATTGGTCCAAATGGAAATACACTAAAAGCAATCGAATTATTAACCAAATGCTATGTGATGGTCCAAGGTAATACTGTATCAGTGATGGGTCCATATAAAGGTCTACGGGAAGTTAGGTAATACACAATCTCTTTTCATTCCTACTAGACGTATTGTATTCGATTGTTTAAAGAATATTCACCCTATTTATCATATCAAGGTAAAAAAAGTATTGCTGATTGCTTTCTCGTAGGAATTGATGATCAAAAATGAATTGGCTAAAGATGAAAAATTAAAACACGAAAGTTGGGATAGATTCTTACCACAGTTCAAAAAGAAGAATGTTAAACAAGCCAAAAAACCAAAGAAACAAAAGAAAGAATACACACCCTTCCCACCTGCACAAACTCCTAGAAAGGTATATTTAAAATGGTGTCAATTAATCCACGTTTAGATTGATCTCCAAATTGAATCTGGTGAATATTTCCTTACTCAAACAGAAAGAAATGCTGCTGCTTTGGAAAAGAAAAAAGAAGCACAAACTATCAATTCTCTTAAGAAACGAGAAGAAAGAGAAAAGGAATTTGTCGCTCCAAAGGAAGTCAAGGTCGCCAAAGAATCAAAAAAAGAGGCCTCTACTGATTTGGAAGCATTGAAAGCTAAATTTCAGAAGAAAGGGTTAAAACGAAAAGCACAGAATATGGAGTCTGCCGATGATTATATTCAAAAACCAGTCTATAAAAAATAATAGGAGAAAAGTCATTTCATAATAAATCAAACTCAATTCAATTGTCCTTCAATTTTTGTCTTTCACAGTTTTTATTGTTCAATATTCAACACTCGACCTTCAACTGCACTTTTTTGTGCCAATTCCAAAAGTTTAATAACGAATGCAGCTTGTCTGGGTTTTACTAATAGAGATTCCGGTTCATTTTTTGAAATACAATCCGCCAGGTTATCAAAAAACAAACTGTAATCACCTTCCAATGTTTCTAGCAATTCTGGCTCCTCACCGACTTGAAGAGTACCCCAATCATGCTTCTTTTCTTTACCAACCATTCCTACTGCCTCCACTCCAAATTTTTTCAATAAATCTTCTTGAGGATCTAAACCGTATTTAATAAAACTACCATTGATTCCATGAATAGAAAACCTAGGAGCTTTAATTTTGGTAATCATTGAAGAAGATAAATGAACAATCATTGGATTATTTTTAAATGTTAATGAAATCAAAAAATAGTCATCAGGTGGGTTCGAAATTTGAGTATGTAAACGTTGATGCAATAATCGACATGATATCGTTTCTGGTTTTCCAAACAAACAAACAATTTGATCCAAAAGATGTGATCCTAGATCGTATAAAATTCCAGAACCTGGTTGATCCGTTTCACGCCAAGCTTCATTTGATTTTGCATCAATACGAAATCGATCAAATCGACTTTCAATCATAGTAATTCGACCTAATGTATTTTTTTCAATTAATTGTTGAATGGTTTTGAAATCTCCATCCAACCTTCGATTATGGAAAACAGTCAACAAAGTTTTCTTTGATTCTGATAGTTCAATCAATTCGTTTGCTTCTTTTTCAGTTACTGTGAATGGTTTTTCAATCAAAACATGTTTACCCATCTCGATTGCATTTTTTGCCAATTCGAAATGTGAAATGTTTGGTGTATTGATGATAATGAGATGAATCTCTTTATCATTGATGATATCCGTTGGTGGTTTGAATACAATATCTTTGAAAATTGGACTTGGGTCTGTATTTGTTGAATGACGAGAACTAATGTATTTTACTTTGAATTTTTCGTTTGCCAACAAGAATGGTAAATGGAAAGTTTTGGTAGAGAATCCGGATCCTATGATACCAACGTTAATCATAATTTTTCAAAGAATTTTTTTTATTAACTCACAAGCAGTACACAAAAGGACACGTGTATTACTCCGCAACCAATCTACTCACAAGAAGTACACATTGTTATACCATAGTTACTATTGCATTTAAATCTATCATACATTCACACATGCAATGTGATGGGAAACTTAACGTGCTTTCTGTGCATGGATATTGTTTATTGAACTGTCTGTCCTATAAACCAAAATGATCAATTTGATGAAAGATCTAAAAATCTATCGATGTAATTAACTCCACTAAAAAGTAATTAGGGTGTCCAATAACAAACTTTTAGGCTCTTGAAAGATATTACTCATATCGATTATCTATGTATGACGTCAGTATCATTTAGAGGCTCCATATGCTGTACCATTGACTCCATTATGACATCATTCCACTTTCTCACCATTGAAAACCGCGGCCCGGGCGACAGTGGTACATCCAAAACAGAGAAAGTACCGTTTCAATTGTTGCCATTCTGTTGTATGGCAAAAGCAGTGACACCCAAAATCGTCTACTTAAAATCCACGTCTCGATCGAATGTAATTTAATTCAATGGACATACAAAAACCAATTCAGGTGAAAAAACCAATGAATGCATTCTTCATCTATCGTAAATATAACCAAAAACGTATCATAAAAATGTATAAAGTCAGTAAAAGTCAAGAGATATCCAAAATAGCTGGTCAATATTGGTCACTGGAATCTGATCATATCAAAAAACATTATTATCAGTTAGCCATGATTGAACAGATCCGGAAAGAGAATGAACAGGCTGTTAATCATCAATCAGAATTAATATCCCCTCTAGTTACTTTTCACCAATCTCAGCTTTTGTCTCCTCCAATTAGCCCTTTAGATTTCAGTCTAGTTGATGATGTGAATCGTTCTCTGGCAGGTGTTTCTCCGGATATTCAAATAGCCTGTGAAAGTGTTGACTATAATTGCGTCCAAAATACACTTGAATTGAACCAAACCAAGGACTATTGATCACGACATGACGTGTAAATGGTTGAAATATATTAATCAGTAAACCATTTGATAACTTTAAAGTTCTTTTGCATACTTTTACTTTTTAAAGTGTGATGGATTGTAAGAAATTGAACAAACCTGCATCATAAAGATCACTACCAATATGGCTAACCAATATTAGGTTTTGCTTTTTTGTACACACCAATATTACATTAAGATTCTTTCCAAAGATGATGTTTAGCGTCATAGTTTAATTGTGAATACATTTCATTGCACTTCATACAGCTTTCGTACATTCAGTGCAACATTCATGGTTATTAACTCTTAAAGACTAACTTAAAGACATCATTATCAGTGTCCCAGTTCCGACTCTAATTAATCACCCCTGGTCCAAAAGACAATAGCCCAGAGGGTTGCAGGAGGTAGATGAAATATGAAACAGAGAGGTGTTTTGTAATGCTGTGTGGATTGGGGGATACAACAGTCAGAAAGCCAACTCATAGCAAACACTATAAAGGCAAACATACACTGAAATGAAATTCTAAAGAATCAAAATGAGCAAAATAGTAAAGAAAGTCAAGAAACCAATGAATGCGTTCTTCGTGTACAGAAAACAAATGAGACGGAAAATCACACAAATCTATCAATTAACAAAGAGTCAAGATATATCTCGAATTGCTGGTCAATCTTGGGCTATGGAACCTGAACACGTCAAACGTCATTT
>MU621515.1:0-12595 GCA_025399215.1 Globomyces pollinis-pini | reverse complement strand
GGGTAGAGGCAGATGATTTTTTTCCAGGGACATTAAACAAATCTATAATTAAGTATATATACATGTACTTTTGGTAAAGCTTCTTGTTTTGATGGGTGTACGATGATTCTGATGCTGACCAAATCTCTCGTAGCTAGAGGTTTTTCCTTTGCCCGACAACCACTTTGGATTAAATGATATTTGAGGATGCTTTAAAGGTTTATCATCTAACCCAGGACCTTGAGGTACCAGACTGATTTCTGCGATACTTGCCGGTGGCAAGAGAACAATATCCAACATATTTGAAAGATAACTTTCATCCCCGTATATGGCATAGATGAGAACGTTTTGGTTTTGCTTCAAGAAGGTTATGGTAGGTAGATCACAAGCAGGGAAAATTACCAGCTTGTGAATATCCTCTTTAACGAAAGAACTTGCGGCTTTTGTTGTTTTGAAGACAGCGCTGATCTTGATCGCTGAAATGGTGTTGTTTATCGTCATCTTCCTATTTCTAGTTTAGTTTCTTCACTAAAATTGTAAAGAAATAAAAGGTCTCGTGATTCCGATTTTTGATCTACTGTGATACGAAAGATACCAACCCGGTTTTATTAGATAAGAAGGTTAGAAAACTGGTATCATTCGATTATTAAACAAGGGTTTGATTTGAGTCTGGCACCAACTATCTACCATCAATACTAGCTTATAAACTTGCTCTAATGATTTTAACGGACGTGAACACCACAGATACGTCTTCATTTAAACAACTTTTAATAGATTTTATTAGGAGATATCGACTAAAATACCCGGTATCATTAGGTGCCCCACCGATACTACTTATGTAAGTATCGCCTTGTCCTGACCGAATTGCCACAGCCCAAAAGAAACTATTGATAGTAGGACTATAAAATAATTGATAGTAGGACTATAAAATAACACCATGCACTTACATATCACTTTGCAATGACTGAAATGCCATTGATAAAAGTGATATAGATAGAGTACTGGGCGATACCATTGTATTTTAAATGAAATTCTTTGATAAACTCATTCAAATTGGGGCAATAATTCTTTACAAGAATCCATTGTCGATATGAAGGTAACGCGCCAGCGCGCAACAGCAGGATATCTTCACCTTGGCGTGTGCTAGTAAATCCAGTCCCGTTTAATATTTTCTTTTCAATTATTGTGTGAAATTCGAGAGGAATCCTCGAAATAACAATCTCAGTATATAGTAATCTCAAATTCACTATAAAAACATAGATTTAGATATCACAACTTTATATTTTACTGTAATCATTTAAACACCACCTTGTACACCACCACATTCAGGTTTACTAAAGTTTTTAGCACCACATTCTGGTTTAGATACAGCCTTCTTCTTGAACACAACAGAACCAGTGGAGAAATCAGGGAAAGTACCATCACGACAAGTTTGGACTCCCTTTAGGGCATCTGGAGCACGGCATAATTGACCATCTGAGCATCCAGTGCAACATTCTTCATCTTTGGTGGATTTGGATGTAGTAAAACCAGTTCCTTTACATCTGTCATCAAAGAGTGCGAATTGAGGTCCACCTAATTTCGAAGTACTTGTTTTGGCATCTTGACATTGACCAGGTACTTGTTTGGAAGAACCTTGTGGACATTGTCCATTGTTTTGATTATTGTTATTTTGATTGTTTTGGTTATTGTTATTTTGATTGTTTTGGTTATTGTTATTTTGATTGTTATTGTTGTTATTTGCAGGTGGAGGCGTTGCTTGGCAATCAATAGTTTTAGTTACAGTTACAGTCTTCACACCTCCGCCATTGTTTTGTGGTGGTTTGTTTTGTCCATTGTTACCAGCATTTTGTGCACCATTTTGTCCAGCATTGCCAACATTTTGACCGCCTTTTTGTTTAAAAAACTCTGCTGCTTCTGGGGATTGGATAAAAGAAAGACCACCACCAGAGTTTCTCTTTGGGAAATCAATAGTTAGACCGTTTTGGCAAAATTCTTTTACAGAATTGAAAGCTTCAGGATTTCTACATTTGTTATTTTGACCACAACAACCAGTTTGACAATCTTTATCTTCCTTACAGTCACCAGTGGTGAATTGAGTTCCTTTTGGAAGGGTATCAAAGAAAGCCTTTCCAACATTATTTGGAGCTTGAGCAATGGTCAAGGTAGGAAGAGCAAGTAAGATGAGAGCAGATAATTTAAACATATTTGATTTTTCACGTTGTTATGCGATGGTTTTTATATCCACCATTGGCTCACGGTGCTGTAAAATCTAGGTGAAGCCTTTAGTATTGGCTAGTTTGAGGCAACCGCCGTTGTTTTTGACTCGAGAACTCGGTCAAAGTGTTTTTTGGGAATCATAACACTAACGTATTTGGTAAAGCTTGTAGAATGGAAAGAACCGAATAAATATATATCTGACCGTGTATTTCATTGGTCATTATGCTGATGTTAAGTTACCTGTAGATTTTAATCCAGTCACTGAAATGTGAAGCCCGATGTGGTGACCTATGAAACAACCTCAGGTGAATTCGATTGGCTTCGACTTCTAGAGAACTAGAACCTAATACTAGGAGCATTCTTGGCTGAAACGTTTAAGATAAGCATTTGGCTGGACTGCAAGGTGTTTTATACTGTAAATCGTGTCTATTCAATTTCCTGCAAAAACACCAAGATGAAGTCACTTAGGTTTGGGAGAAGGAAGGCTTCCCTAACGGTATATTAAACGGCTCATAAAATCGTGAATTGTGATGCTTTACCATCACTAGGGAAACTCAATCTAAGTTACTTGGAATGAGAATTGTGATAGTCAGTTCCATAATCCATATATGAGTAGATAATCTTGATTAGTCGATGAGATGATTATCTCTGTTCAAGTGGAATGAAATAACGTCAGGTTCCATGTTATGTCTCTAGTTATGGTGATAATTTCCAAGATCAACAATTGAAATCTCTATTTGGGTATGTTTTAAAACTGTGATATTTTTACCATTTTCAATGGAAACACAAACTCAAGATTTATTTGAAGAATCCCAGGATGAGAATAGTTTTTTAGTATTCAAACAACAAAGTAACTTATTTCATTTTAGATCCATGAAAATCAAGGAACGGTATCAAACTCTTACTTTTGGGGGAATTTAAAATTAGAAAAGGATCAATTAAAATTATTGTTTTGTATCATCATTGGAATCATTATTTGGAATTTAGAAATTGATGGTTTATCCAATTCCGCTATACAAACTCTGGCTGTATTTATTTCTACAATGTTGGCAATTTTAATGACTGACCATCCTATCGCATTGGTGGTTGCCATTGCTTTAGTTGTATTAGTATTAGGAAAAAGTTTAGATTGTGAAACTGTTAATGGAGATTGGATAGAATGTCATAAATGTAGAATTAAAGATATTAATGGAACTATCCCTTTTGATTGTGATCCATATGAAGGGGGTTTTAAAACTGCACTATCTGGTTATAGTCAACCAATCGTATGGATGATCTTATGGTATTATTACAATTACTCATTAAAAGTGCGTTCCATTTGGGATATGCTGTGGAATCTACGTTATTGGGGAAGCGTATTTCTTTAATGTTGATGAAGCATATGGGGAATCATTTATTGGGCTTAGGATTTGCAGTGTTTGCCTCAGAGTATTGTTAAATCAGTTTATACCATTAGATTACTATTGGCTCCATTTGTTCCATCAAATACTGCCAGAGGTGGTGGGATTATTCTACCTATTGTCATGTCACTGATCCATACTCTTGATTCTAGCCCAACTCATAACCAAGATTTAGGGTATACAAAATTTTACAATGTTTTATTGTAGGAAATATTTAGTTCTCTGTGGAGCACATTCAAATTTATTAATTTCATCTTTGTTTATAACTGGCGCTGCTCCAAATCCTGTGGTAGTGGGAACAGCCAAGAAATTGCTCGACATTGATTTTACATTCATGACATGGACCATTGGAGCATTTTTACCAGGGTTGATTTGCGGAATCATACTACCCATTTTCTTTTTATGGATGTACAAACCACATTATGATGGTAAACATGTAATTATTGAAGCAAAAAACCAATTGGAGTTATTGGGACCACTCTCAGTCAAAGAACTTCAATTATGTACTGTTTTGGGAATTGCATTAACTCTGTGGATGACTGGAGATGTCACTGATATTCCAGAAACGTTTGTAGCCTTTATGGCATTGGTTGCATTGTTGAGTTTAAATACCATATCTTGGAACGAAGTTTGCAATAATGCTAAAGGTATTAATCATTTTTAAATTTATTTTAGCATGGGATACTTATTTTTGGCTGGCGGGAATGCTTGTGATGGCAGAACAACTTTCCAAATTGGGTGTCTCTGACTATCTTGGAGACCATTGTGCAACGTTAATTCGTCATATCACATCTTCACCTTCAGCTGCGTCCATGCTTTTGGCGTTTTTTTATTTTATAACCATGTTTATGTTTTCCAGTATCACTGGTCACGCTGTTGCTCTTGTTGGTCCATTTCTCGCCGCTGGGCAATCGATTGGATGTAGTCCATGGTTGATGACTGCCATTCTGGGATACTTTTCATCATTGTCTGCTTGTTTGGTAAGTATTTGTGAAGTTGATGTATGTAGACCCCATTTTCGACAGGAAGTGTAGTTTTGTATTTTTCTCAGGGCTTCTTTACTCAAACCAGATGGGTTAGTATTGGATTAATAGTTGCTGGTATTTATTTAAGTGTTTACTTGACTGTTGGGATGGCTTGGTGGAAATTATTGGGGTACTATTAACTATAGAGACTATATACAAATATTATACACTAATTAGATGGTTCATTGCAATAAATAGTCAAGAATCAAAGTACTTGAATGCCAATCATATTGAGATAGTGTAAGCTGCACTGTATTTCATCTTGTATTTTGTCTGTAAAAATACAAAAAAAATTGTCTTTAAAAAATTCAATGTCAGATTGGGAGAACGACTTATTTTCTCTATTAGAACCAGATAATAGTAAAAAAAGAAATAGGTATCTGGAAATAGATGATTAATCATTTTAGACATCATAGTTCAGAAGAAGAATCTGAAGGTGAAATTTCAGATGATCCTGAATGGAAAGAAGTTCAATCTTGGTCAAAAAAAGATTTAATGGGTGATGCTGCTGATAGAAAAAGGTATGGATATCCAAGTTGATTTAAAGATTATTCAATATGTCGGAATTGGAACGTGAAATGGAATTAGCGGAACGTCGTAAAAAGGTTTTTTGGAAATCTTTTGGTTAACCTATTTAGTTGGATCGATTAGAAGAAAGGTCGCAAATTAAAAAGAAAGTTCAACTTCAAAAACGTATTTCAATTTTATTCTAATGTTAGATGATCAATTAGATAGACCAATGACGGATCGAGAAAAGAAGGGTCAGACGTTAGAAAATTTAAGAAGAAAACGGGAGAAACGTATTAGCGATCGATCATCTCGTGTTGTTGAACAAGAGGTGTATAGAAGACGAGATCGATCTGACAGTGATGAATCGGATTATGATGATAAATATCAAGCTGTTAAAATGGAGGAACCAATGTCTCATACAGATGCTATCGCTTTACAACTCACCAGGGACGAACTGGAAACTTGGTTATACAAACCTAATTTTGAAAGAACAATTAAAGGCATGGTGTTAGTATTGTTGATAATATTAGGTTGCTTGGCAAAAGTGTCCCTTGGTGTCTCAGGAGAAGTAGCCAGAGAACAAGTTTATAGATGTGTATATATAACTGGTAGTCCAGCTTTACTATAACTATTTAGATACTTCCGAATACCATAGAACTTACAAATTAAACAAGTCTTCTACTCGTGTCGCACTGGAAGTATCACATGGAAAAGCTAAACGACAATATTTGATGGACATGATATCTAACCAACCTATTACCCTTGTAATTAAATTATATTTTAATTCATTTTGTTAGAAAGAATGGAATCGTTATGAAGCAACACATAAAGTGGAAAAGTTGCCGTTACCAACTCGTTACCATATTGATAGAAAGAAAGAAGATTTGGAAAAAATACGTAGTCATGTGTTTACAGATGTAAACTATCAAACACTTTAATATTATAGGAAGAAATCAACGCAATGATACGGAAAAAACGTGAATTAAAGAGTGTGGTTGGAAATGTTGACAAAGAAGCATTGCGTATTCGTCATGAGTTGCAGGCTGCAGAACAAGCTGGAGATAGGGATACAGTAGAAAAATTGGAGGAACGGTTAGAGGAATTGGAAGAAATGTCAGAGAGAAAGAAAATCACTAACAGTCGAATGGACAAACTGGCAGAACTTAATGAGAAGAATCGATTAGCTAATCTTGAATTGGGACAACAAGCTGAAAAAGAAGCATTAATAATGAGAAGAAAACAGGGTGGAAATACAGAGAATGATCCTTTTGCAAGAAGAAAAACAGCACCGGTGCATGTTATTAGTGGGTAAGTTTTCAAATTAGTTTATCCATAGGATGGATGAAGTTAAAGCGAAAGAGGAAGCTGATGCAGAAGAATCTAGACAAAGTTTATTGTCTAAAAATTCTTCACATAACTCATCAGCTAATGCAGCGGAGAGTGATGAAGAAGATCCATTTGATGCAGTAGATTTGAGTCAAATTGAAGCAGAGTTAGGATTAGCAAGTAATTAATACAAGAATCCGTTTACTTTCATGTTCGCGTTCTTACTGAGCATTCGTTTAATTACGAAAATAAGGGGTAACTTTTTTCGTTTTCAGGGTGGAGAACATCACGAGTTCCTCATATAATTCTTTTACCAACAAAACATGGGTGAGCCATTGGAATCAGTTTTTTCAACCGATGTTCATGGTATAGTTGCATTAAAGTTGATTCTCAGGAAAAATTGCATTCGGAGTCGATCTAATGTCTGGTATTGTTGGAGGGTATTTGAATTCTTATCATTTTGATGCATTAGTTGTTCTGGAGTATTGGCTGGCCATCCTTTGGTATTTCTTTGGTCTTTAATTTGATTTCTAGGATACTATAAAGTAAAATTCATGTTTGAAGAATTAATATTAAAGAGTTCGATTACAAACTCAACCAATTGGTCAGAAAATGGGTGTTTATAGCTGTTTAACTTCAATTATTAAGAATGAAGGCGTAAAAGGAATTTAGTATTGTTGATTGTATAGTATACTGGATTGTATAAGGGAATGTCATCACCTTTGGTTGGAGTTGCTGTGATAAACAGTTGTCTCTTTGCTGTCTATGGATCAGCACTTCGATTCTTCTCAAAAGATATTGATAATCCAACTGTAATGGACATTTGCTTGGCTGGTTCATTTTCAGGGTTTGTAAATGGTAAGATTATTGAATTGTTCATCAACAGGGTTTTTAAGGTAAACAGCGATTAATATTCAAAATCAAGTTCACCAATGGAATTAGGTATTGAGAATTTATTGATATTAGTAAAAATTCGACTACAGAATCAATCCAGTGACCCCAAGTATCAGTATAAAGGTCCTATTGACTGCGTTCAGAAAATAATCAAAATGGATGGACTAAGAGGTCTGTATAAAGGATTTGGTTCCACTTTGTTAAGAGAAACTCCAAGTTATGGAGGTGAATGATTTATTTTTTTGACAACTCAGCTTACTTTGCTTCTTACGAAATACTTTGTAGAATGATACCAGATGTCGATCCAAATCAACCTTCACTTGGAATACTCTTTGCAGGAGGATTTGCTGGCATACTTGGTTGGCTTTCAACCTATCCAGTTGACGTTGTCAAAACAAGATTACAATCATGTACATTATAAAATCAAGATTTAATCAATAGTGGATGAAGCTTTAAAACCAAAATACAAGAATACTTTTAATGGATTACGTTTAATAGCTAGAGAGGAAGGTGTCCGAGTATTATTTGCTGGAATGGGAGCAACTGCTATTCGAGCATTTCCAACCAATGCAGCTACATTTTATGCAGTTGCAACAACAAGAAATTTTCTTCATGAGCAATTGGGCTTGTCTTAATGCCACAAATAAGCATCACTATATTAATATTACGCAATATATATATCCAAACTTATTAATATATCAGATAATTGACTGATAACGCATTGTGATAGATTAAAGTATATATATGTATTCTTTTATCTGATTTTGAACTATAACATACGTTTTAAAGTATTTGTTAGTGATGAAGTGAAAGCATTTGTAGAAAATTTATCTTGAACATACTTTCTACCACTATTTTGAATTTTCCAATGTTGTTCGTTTGTCAAACCAAGTACTGTATGCAGAGTGTTGACATATGAATCAAGATCATTACATAAATAGCCAGTTTTTCCTAAAAAGGTTTACCAACGATTTCAAAATACCTGGAGATGTAATGATATCCATTAGAGGTCCACCAGATTCATGAGCAATAGCTATCATTCCTGCTGCCTATCATAAACCTACATCTATCTTACCATATATTCAATTATACTAATCCCAAAATGTTCATTCGACATTGTATGAAAACCTATTAACGATGTTTCAAGGTAATATAATAATGTATCATATGAAGCATTTTCCACAATTTTAACAATATCCTAATACTTAAACCTGAAATTATTTTGCATACATCTAAATTAACAGATTTGATATGGGTTCGAAGTTTAGCAACTCGATCGCGATCATCTTGATTTCTTACTCCACCAATCATCACCATTGATACTTTATTGATTCCTTTAAAATAAGATGGATAATCTTGATATAGTTTTGCAATAATATCGATTTGTAAGTGATGATTCTTTTCTGGTCTAAATTGTGCAACTGATAATATAATTCTTTTTCTATTTTCTATTGGAAATGAGAGTAATTTGTCTGTATCACATGGAGGGTATAGAATACTAGTTTTTGATGGTATCTTCCAAATGTCGTTGATGTGTCCTTGTGTCCATTTGGAATTTACCAACACCACATCTCCATAAGATCCAACTTTACCGTAAATAAATGAAAACAGTTTGTAATAATGAACTTTCAATTTGCTTAAAACTGAACTTTTTGCAACAGTATTACTATTATTGAAGGCACTAGTTCTGTTTTCAATAACCTTGATCATATCTGAGCTTCAAACGTTAAAACCATTTATGGTAAATACCTAATCGTAGGATAATGCACGTATGAAATAACTTTGGAGCCAAATAACTTGGCTATTGGGTTGATAAACGCATATCCAACAGATTCTATGAATATTTTGGGCTTTAGTAGTATCATTGCTTCCAATCCTGGTATCATTGAGCCAAAACTAGATAATATCAACGTGAATCTTGGATATCTATACATAAAAATATGAAGCCTAACCTCTTTGCTTGTAAATATCTCCAAGTGGACAACTTTATGAAATGAATTCGCGCTGGATCAATATTCACTCCAAATTTCGATTCCACTGAATTCAAAATGGAATCCAATTTAGCTCCATTCCAAATGTAAATCTAAATTGTATAAAAGCATTTCCAATCACATACAATACAAGACTTTTGAGGAAATGACTGTTGAATACATTGAATTGAAACCCAAAGAACTCTCTCACCACCTCCAAAATCATCACAAAATGGATGAAAAAATCTAACTGTTATTGAATTGTAATCCTACGAAATTGCATCCAAAGTTGATGGAAGTCCCAAACTTTTCAATTGGTTTTCATAGCTCTTAGATAAATACTTTTGATATAATCCAGCTATTAATAAGATGACTATTAATGATATAATAGGAAAGAATAATTCCATACGATGTCGTTCTAGTAGGAAAATTTTCCAAGATTGGATTTGTTTGTATGAATACTGAAATACAAATTGAGAAGAAATGGGTCTTTAATAGTTTCCTAAAATCAATGAATGTAGGAGGGTCTTTATGGGTGAAAAGTGGAACAATTGTTCCACTTTTTTACCATCAAGATGTCAAGGTTGTTGATTTTATTTGGATCTCAAACTGGATACTGTCAAGAGACTGCAGAAAGAATTCAGAGGGAGGGAAGGCAGAGACATTTTGCTGTTGAATTGTTACCAATGGACAAATATGTTATAGTAATTCATCACCCTTTCGTTAATCAAAGTCAAATTTACCGAATGAACAATTGGTCGTTTTGGTGTGCTCTGTTACTGGTCAGGGTGAAGAACCAGATACAATGAAAGCTTTTTGGAAATATCTGTTACGGAAATCATTAGCATCCGACTCTTTATCTTTGATGCACTTTGGAGTATTCGGTCAGGGTGATTCATCTTACGCAAAGTAGTCTCAATTATTGATTTACATTAAAGGTTTAACTATCCTGCAAAAAAACTACACAAACGATTAATACAACTTGGTGCTCATCCATTACTTCCATGTGGTGACGGAGATGACCAACACTACCTTGGGTAAACATTTGTATCTTTAATATGATTAGTGTTGATGGCGCGTTGGATCCTTGGTTAACATCCTTTTGGGATAATGCATTATCTTTGTTTCCGATGCCCAAAGGACTAGAGATCATTCCTGCAAACATTCTCCCTCCAAGTACGTATGCTATTGAAATGTTAGACTCTGAATGCACTAATTCCGTATTGGAAGTTGAAAATGGTGAATATAAAGCACAAGTGAAAACCAACAAGCTTATTACAGCACCCACTCATTTTCAGGATATAAGGCACTTCGAATTTACTGTTGATGATAATGAGTTTCAGTATGCTGCTGGAGACATTATGGTCATTTACCCGCAAAATCTGTCAGAAAGGGTTAAAGAAGTATTGGAATATTTTGGGTGGTCAGATATTGCAGACCGACTAATTGAGTTTAAGAGGGACCCTGAAGTCAAAGGTTCCCGAAAAGCATTAACATCTTAGGGCACACAATTCCAGCTTTTTTACAGAAACCAATCACACTCAGAGAGTTATTTGAAAAACATTTGGATATATTTGGAAGGCCAAGAAGGTATTTTTTCCAACTACTGGCATTCTTTGCCACCGACCCTCTACAGATCGAAAAGTTGGAAGAGTTTTCTAGTACTGAAGGACAGGTATCAAATATTTTAGTAATAATCATATTAGAATGATTTGTATTTGTACGCTCACAAAATGAAAAGAACAATGTTTGAAGTATTACAGGATTTCAATTCAGTCAAGTTGCCGATCAAGTATTTACCTGATGTGATCGGATTTATGAGAACCCGAGCCTTTTCCATATCGTCAGCACCATCGGTATGTCTCTCGTAAACTTGAATGTTTTAGATACACCCCAAGGAGATACATCTAACGGCGGGGATAGTTAAGTTTAAAACTAGACTTGCCCAACCTCGTTTAGGGGTTTGCACTAATTGGTTAGCTCAAATTAAAATTGGAGGTAGTTATTCAATACTAACATTTAGATGTAATTAAGTTCGGTATTCAACGTGGCACATTCCGCTTACCAGCACTTAATTCTCATCACCCGATTATATGTATTGGACCTGGTATATATAGTGCATTTGCCTTATCTTAGGTACTGGTGTAGCACCAATGCGATCACTGATATTGGAGTATCACCAATTATCACCTAGTGTCCGTACTGTGAATTTTTTTCTAATTACTAGCAAAAATATTAATATTCGGGAATCGAAACAGGAAAAATGATTTCTTATACGAAAATGATTGGAATGAAATTCCCAACCTACGACTAATCACCGCTTTTTCACGCGACCAAGATGATAAAATCTATGTTCAACATAAAATAGAAGAAAATGGCGAGTTATTGTGGAACATGATACATAACCAATCTGCTCATATATACCTTTCTGGGTAAGTTCATTAATGATTTTCTAATTCAGAAATGCTAAACGAATGCCTATTGATGTAGCAGAGGCATTTGTCAAAATCATTGGTCAGTTTGGAAACCTTTCTGAAGATATGGCGCGAAAATATTTCAAGAATTTAGAAAAGACTGGACATTTTCAACAGGAATGTTGGTCATAATAAATCTATTTTCCTCACAAAGCATAAAACTTTCATGCTGTCATAACATGAATTTTTACAAATTGTATATTAAATATTTGATTTGAGCTGATTTAAGTTGTAGATGATGTTTGTTTGTGAAACATTGATCGCGTCGAATTGAAGTTACTTTCGACACATCTCTAATTTATACAACTCAAATGAAACCATATATACTCATTCAATTTATGCTTTCAATACCGTTGGTAGCGGGAAAGCTAATTGGAGTTCAATTTGATATTGAACCACATACACTGCCGAATTGGCCACAAGATGCAAGTAAACCAGTCAGTTCTACTACAAATGCAACATTGGACTTATTATGTAAAGCAATCGTGAACTAAATATAGGTAATGAATTAATGGACCTGTACGATATATTTCGAGATAAAACAGCTCAGAATGGTTTACAGTTTCAAGCTGCCATCGCCATTCAATATCAATCAGTCTTCTTCAACAGAAATGGGAGCTTTGTAAGATTCGCAGAGACCATCCAACAAGTCACAGATAAAGTCGCATTGATGGCATACCGAAATGTTGCGAAAAGTATATTTGATCTGGCGATTGATGAAGTACTTTATGCTGCAACAATCAAAAAGAAGGTCGTGATCCCAATTGAAGTCTTGAACGTATTACCACCGTTTATCT